>MJUU01000931.1:0-21011 GCA_002080025.1 Modiolus philippinarum
CATTTTTATGCATTATATTGCATATAGGCTACACCATTTGTCCGGATCCTCCTACAGTTTTTAAGCTAGGAAGTTTTTATTTTGCAGGTTGATTGTGCACATATCAAAGATGTGCATACTACTTGGATTTTGATTTTGATAATTTTTCAATAAACTACACATTGTTGAACTTTGTCATTTTTATGCATTATATTGCATATAGGGTACACCATTTGTCCGGATAACTCCTCCTACAGTTTTTAAGCTAGGAAGTTTTTATTTTGCAGCTTGATTGTACACATATCAAAGATGTGCATACTACTTGGATTTTGATTTTTGATAATTTTTCAGCAAACTACACCATGTACACATTGTTGAACTTTGTAATTTTTATGCATTATATTGCATATAGGGTACACCATTTGTCCGGATAACTCCTGCTACAGTTTTTAAGCTAGGAAGTTTTTATTTTGCTGGTTGATAGTGCACAAATCAAAGATGTGCATGCTACTTGGATTTTGATTTTTGATAATTTTTCAGAAAACTACACATTGTTGAACTTTGTAATTTTTATGCATTATAATGCATATAGGGTACATTATTTGTCCGGATAACTCCTCCTACGGTTTATAAGATAGGAAGTTTACAGGGTACTCAATTTGCCCAGATAAATCCTGCCACAGGTTTTAAGATATTTTACAGGATGATTGTTCATCTGTAAAGAGATGTGCAAACTACTTGGATTTCAATTTTTTGATAATTTTGAGATAATGCAGGAAAATCCTAAATGTGGGGGCGTGGGGTATGTGAGCTTGATCACTAAGGTTCTTTAATTTTTTCTAAATTTTGGATAAGAATATAGCAATATTTTTATTGTGGCCTACATAATACTTCATATATTTCATATTTCATTAAGTAATAGACTTTTGAAATGAAAATAAGATGTTTTAATTAATGTATGAGGCTCAGTAAATAAAACAAAAGAGCAGTGATATACACTTTTTACAATAAAATAGATTTTTCTATGAATTTACTATTTAATTAAACAGTTCTCAAATGCCTCCGCTGGTATTTTAAAATATTAAATATTGAAAAACTTGTGTTTGTATTAGAAATTCAAATATTTTGAAAAACCTAATATCTGATATGTATGAGGAATTAGATTATAATTTTCATTACAAAATGTACCTAGTTCTTCTCTGTAGAGATAATCTTCATTCTTGTGTCGACAACCAAAGTATAAGTGAGTTTTATTTTTAATATTCTGCAATTCTGTAAATAAAATGATAAATAATACAGATATGATCATAGCCTTTTTGGGTATATAGTTTACCACATCTTTCTGTATCTATTGGCCTATATTTTACCCAGATTTTATATTCTATATATACACAAGTCATTTTCTGATTACTATGTAACAGAGGATTAAATACAGTTTATCCTTTCGGATCAAGTGGATTATGATATTTATCCAGTATGAGATAGTTAAATTTGTGATTTTCAACATGCGAGCTTTAGCGAGCATGTTAAAATTAAGAAATATTCATGGCAGGTATATGGTAATTGGAAATTTAACCATGGGCTGGGCCTTTATATTCGAATTTAACCCAGAGCGTTAGCGAACCAACATGTGGATTAAAAATAATACGTATTTTTAACCAACTGGGTTAACATGCTCAGAACTGGAGAACATATTTTAACAAATTTTGCATAATTGCAATCAGAAAGTACAATTTGTCAAACATTTAGAAGAAATAAATATCAAACCTCTTTCCTGAATGAAAGCTCTAAATGGTGCTATTCCAGTTCCTGGTCCTATTAAGATTACAGGTACTTCTGGGTTGCAAGGTAACCTGAAGTCTGAGTTTCTACTTATAAAGACTGGAACAGTTGAAGGAACAGATATATGATCTTGTAGAAATGTTGTAGTAACACCTTCTCTTGGTTTATCGAGGAGGTTATATCTAACAACTGCTGCTGTTACACATACTGTCTTGTTATCCTATAGAATATAAATATCAATCAATATCCAGAAATGTTGAATTTTAAACCCATGAAACTACATATCAAGAAATCTAAGCTTTGCTGAGTCATAGAATCATAGACATTTCACAAAGGGCGTTTAAGATGTCTGAATCTTACATTTTCAAATAGAAAGAAACAAGATACATAACAAACAGTGCTCTTAAACTTATAATATCAGCTAAATTCAAACCATCATCTCAAAATATTGAACTTATGTCTGATGTAAGAATATGAAATTTAATTTAGTTTGTCAACAGAATATTTTCCTCTTTCGAGACACTTACCACCATTGGTGAAGAAGATATAGAATAATATCTAGGCTGAAGAGGCTTCAAACAATTAACAAACTTCTCAGGTGTCATACAAACAGGCGAATATGCATGGAGAACATCTATCACTTCATGTTCATCAAGGTAGTTATGTAGCTCCTTATTTGTTTTTGATATCTATGAATGATATGAAATCAATGTTTGTAAATATAAACAATACAGTGTAAAATAAATCTTTCAGCACTGATATCAACATTGCATGCATGCCGGTAAAAATAACAATTACATAACAAGTTTATTTCCTTAAAATGATAAGAATCATTAAATATATAAATTCCTTAATTCTTGTTGCTCAATATTTGTTGAATGTTACATTAAAACTATTGATTCTGAGCAATAAATTAATTTTTTTCTAGATGAAAATGAATTTAATGTCATTTACCAAAAGTATACTATTACTTAATATGGAAAGTCTAGTGTTGATGTTGCTACAACATGGACTTGCACATAAAATTACAAATTGAGCCATTCAAGCTGAGTTAAACAAGGAAAAATACATGTACATTTTGTATACTGGCTTGTATTACCAAAATATATCAGTAAATTTAATATAGTCTGGGGTGGTATTATTTAGGTTGCAATGTCTATGAAGTTGGCAAACAATTATCAGATAATTTTATCTTAAACATATCCTGCTGTATAGTTTGTGTTTAGACAAAAGATGTATGAAAGTGAAATGCTGTAACTGCAACTGCTCTGTTCAGCTATGGATCACATTCACAGCCAAGATAAAAATGTATTCAAAATAAAAACTTACTCCATTTTCTAATATCTTTTTAAGACAATCTTTATCTGGAGAGCCTGATATTGTCTTTATCATCATAAGTAGTTCCGGTTTTACGTGTTTTAAATCGTAATACTTCAATAGGTGGTGTCTTAGACTGGCTGTTCCTACAAAAATTACATTGATCAATTCAAAGACCATTCCTGGGATTGTTTATTTGTTTTTGTTTCCATAATTCAAGTATTACATTGATGCAAACTTGGAATAGGAAGAAGCTTTAAATCTCACAATCATGCCACAACCATAAGTCAAGTAATTTTTCATTGTTTGTCTTTATTATTTCAAAAGATTAATGTATAAGTCAAGGTAATTTTAATGTCAAAGGCGTTTTTATGCATTTTATTTTTAGGGCCCACCTGAGCCCTCTATGCAGATTTCTTCATTATTGACAGTTGTGTTGTGTATAGAGGGGGGGGGCATCATCATGAATTACGAAAAATTATTCGGACCGATCATAGTTCACAGAAAATTCATTTTGTCAATCACGGATCAAACAATGTTCTAATAACGATTCACGACAAATCAATGAAATGGAAAACGAATCACGGGCAATTGAAATCCCTGATCACGGAGAACGAAATAAACCCATCGGCCCCCTCTGTATACATTTCTGTCAGTATTAATTTATATGAGTTTTCTTTCATGTAGTGGAGTTCATATTTTTGTATTTACTACTTCCCTCATGCAAACATATATTAAGCCACACCCACTCTGTCAATCAGCAAGTCTGAATGAATTACAAAGAAATCAAGCTGCAATACTGATAGCAGATCATACCAATGCTTTCACAAATCAATGGATTTCCAAATTTCTTTAGAAGTTATTTTTAAAAATTTGTTTTCATCAAGTTTAAACTGAAAATTGAAAACACTGCTTAATGTATGTATTATATGGAGCTGAACATATAGACATAGGCAGTTAACCATAATATCCATCAATATTGTTCTAGGTGTAGGTGACAAAAATAATGTGGTTTGCTTAATCTTACCTTCACGTGGTTTGAAAGCCCAACTTGGGGTATCCATTATTTCATCACCAGAAGCATGTAAACATTTAAGTATATCATCTACATGGTTTGGATTGTTTTGGGGATAAATTCCAAGAGCATCACCTAAAATATGAAGCATGTACCTAAATAACATAACAGGATCAAATCAGTGATGTCTGTCTGCCATACATGCTTGTATCTGAATAACACAAAAGTATAAAGGATCAAGTCAGTACTGTCTGTGTGTCATTCAATATCTCACAGTTGTTACTAGAACTGGCAAGTGATGACAGTGATTGTAAAACACTTTTGTATTTTATTATTTTTTGTTGGAAATCATGAATTATTAAAAATAGACAGATTTATGTAGCATTGATCAATAATTGGCAACAAGCTGCTGATTGAGTCATCCAAAGCTTACCGTGAGGTATTGAGTACTTTGCTCATTGTTGAGTTTAACATTTTGAACACTGAGATTTATCATTTGAAACAGTAAATTAATCCAAATTCTAATATGGCTTCCTGCATTAGCTTTGTAAATAGAGTCATGTAAAAATACCAATATAACACTCTTAGCACATGCGCAAAAGATGCATAGTTTCTGTTGCATATTTTGAATCTATTTTTCATTACAACTGTCAAAATCTACCATCCACTAACAAATTTTTAATTAAATTTGTTTTCAAAACTCATTATGAATTTTTTTCTACTTGAAAAGGCAATGTTCGGGACAAACTTTAATTTTCCTACTTGTGACGTCACAAATAACATTGTAATGTCCGGTTCGTAAGCAGCGTCGGTTGGAAAGTTTGAATGGAGATAAAGAAAACTTGATGCATTTTCTACCATTAAAATAACAATTAAATCCAACGAAAGTAAGTTTTTATTGTATTTAAGGAAAGTTTTTTGTCAGCAAGTTTGTTTATCAAAATCAAAATGTTACAGAACCATTAGATAGTCGCTGCTCCCTTCGGATATAAAATAGGTGAAATTTCCATATTAGAATCGAAATAAATCATACCCGCCAAATACTATATTGTCATAATATACATGTGATCTCCCGACGGGAGCATGGAAATCTCCCGGATTTTCAGGGGCTTCTTTAACCTCCCGGAATTCCAGAAATATCTCCCGGAAAATCGGCTTCCAGCCAAAATAAAAAAATGTGTACGAAATCGCCATTTAGGAGTATTCCCAGGTGATTTAATTAGCCTATAGTCACATGACTGCTTATAACCTTTTTCACTGTAATCTAATTGTCAAAACTGACACTTTAATTACACCTATAATGCCAATTAAAGGATTAGGTCAGTTGTGAACAAACGCCATCGGTGATTTATTTACCTGTGTTCCCAGCCATGGTATCACTTAATTACCGGTCAATCAGAGATAACCTGCTTACCTGTATGGCAATTAACTATCAGTTATTTAAAATTATTAATTCTTTGAACATCAAAATCTTTCTTTCAGCAAATTTTTCATAATTAACAGGTCAAACTTTCTCTTAGAATACATTTTGTTTTTTTAAAAGATCACGTTTCTTTTAAAGTTGGGTTATTTCCCCCTTAAAAATTGTCTTTTCATTTCCATGAATTTGTTTTTTAGAATTGAACTTTTGCTGATATTTGTTTAATCAATATAACAGAAATTTTTTTATTTTACCACTATTTCAGCTAAAAAAAAATGTTTGTAAACAACATTTGTTTAATATTTTGCAAAATAATTTCTTTAAAATTACAAATTAATAGGAAGTAAAAACATGCATGCATTATATGTCTTTTAATATGTATGTCGGTTTTAAAAGCTCCTTGGAGCTTATGTTTATTGTTTTACATGTACCGACTTTTAAATAAATATTACTTGACTTGACTTGACTAAGATATAGATATTTAAAATGCTGTGTTGTGGATTGCCTACAAAAATTTTCTCATTTGCATGTAATGGAGTGCATAAAGCAGTTGAAGAGAAGTAATTTTCTTTACAATTACCATTAACTAAGCATTAAAGGAACACATAAATATCACTATTGGCCTAAATCTTAATCTCGAACAATGATGTGCATTAAAAAAAAACAAAAAAAAAACCAAATACATAAAAATTATAATTCATAAAAGTAAAATCTTCATAATATACACTGATACGCAAAAGTGACTAATGGTCTCAAAATCTTAGCTTAATCCCTGGCAGTATATATATTATATGTTGAAAATATGGCGATAAAAAATCTCCCTGATTTCACCTGAAAAAATGGCTAATCTCCCTGAAAATCAAGGCTATCTCCTGCATTGGCTCCAGAGACCTATCACATGTATGGTTTTTGCATATTTTACGCTAACCCTCGGGATAAAATATTTGCAAAAACAACTCAAGCCCATGTTAAAATGACAATATTGTATGGTGGCCATGTTTTATTTCGAGGGGTTCTGGAGTTATGCCCCTTGAAACTTTGAAATTTTGCAAATTTTAGGGTTTCCGACTGATAATTTGTGAACAAAATAACATAAGGTCTTCAAACTTGGCATGCAAGTTGTTTACCACAAAATTAAGGTCAACTTCGATTTAGGGTTCAGAGGTTCGAGGGGTTCTGGAGTTATGCCTTTGAAACTTTGAAATTTTGCAAATTTTAGGGTTTCCAACTGATAACTTATGAACAAAATAACACAAGGTCTTCAAGCTTAGTATGCAAATTGTCTACCACAAAACTCAGGTCAAGTTTGATTTTGGGTTCAGAGGTCCAAGGGGGTCTGGAGTTATGCCCCTTGAAACTTTGATGAAATTTTGCAAATTTTTGGGTTTCCAACTGATAACTTGGGAACGAAATAACACAAGGTCTTCAAACTTGGCATACAACTGTTTACCACAAAATTCAGGTCAAGTTCGATTTTGGGTTCAGAGGTTTGAGGGGTTCTGGATTTATGCCCCTTGAAACTTTGAAATTTTGCAAATTTTAGGGTTTCCAACTGATAAATTGTGAACAAAATAATACAAGGTCTTCAAACTTGGTATGCAAGTTGTTTACCACAAAACTCAGGTCAAGTTCGATTTTGGGTTCAGAGGTCCGAAGGTTCTGGAGTTATGCCACGTGAAACTTTGAATTTTTACAATTTTAGGGTTTCCTACTCATAACTTGTGAATGAAATATTGTAGTGTCTTCAAACTTGGTACGTAAATTGTTTACCACAAAACACATGCCAAGTATAATTTTGGGTTCAGCGGTACACATATAGTTCTGGAATTATGCCTCTTGTAACTTAGAAATTTTGTGAAACATGGCGGGGTATCATGTAATGCACCATTACTATTTTACTGATTATAGGTAAATTATTAAGGTAAATTGGATGTTGGATTTTCATACAAAAGACTTCTCTAGTTTTTGCGGGAGAAAATATGGATCAGTTTGAATTATGTGTCACCATGTTATTTTTAAAACAACTAAAGCAGATATGTTTTATATTTAAAATATATAATACATTTGGAAAAAACATCTGATGTCAAAAACAAGAAGAAGAAAACTTAGGATAACTGATTTTCTCCCTAATATTTCATAATAAGTAGCTTTAACATTTACAACTTTGCATTTATTATATCTTGTTATCTCTCTTTTCAATATTCGTTTAATATCAAATGGCCAGCTTTGAATGACAAGGTCATGGTCAGTTGACAGATATCAGACTGACATTTATCCTATAGCTGGCACTAAGATGTAACAATACACAAAATATGGACTGTTTAGGTTTAACAATTGCTAAAAAATTCAAAAAGTCACTGAACCATGAAAAAGAGGTTAAGGTTACATGACAGTTATCAGACTGGCATGTACCCACTAAGATGTAAGAGTTAGCTAAGAATGATGTGTCTATGTGTTACAGTGGAAATGGACATAAATGTAAAAAATAAAACAAAGTCAACTAGAGCTGTCGCCGAATGGCAGCCAGTTATACCCCCCGCTCATTGAATCCTGAATCAATATGGTAAGTGCACATTTAAGTGTGTGTTGACACAATACAGGTGTGGACACAGTACAAGTGTGGACACAATGCAAGTATGAACACTATGATAAACCTCCCCCTTTTTTCCAGAAAATATACAAAGTTCAAACACCAAAGTTGCAATAACTTTCTCAAAAATTGATGAATCAGTCTGAAAATAACAGGTACATAGGTTCATAAAATACTACACATTGTGACAAAATTTGAAAAAGATATTCTAAAGAGGGTCTGAGATTGCCTCCAGAAATAAAATTTTCCATATGGGTACTTAAGTATAAAATTATTGTAGTAGCCGTAACTTTTTCGAAATTTATTAAATCAATCTTAAAATACCAGGTGCACATGTTCATATGATAATAAACATGCTGAAAAATTTGAAAAAGATATTCAGAAGGGTTTCAGAGATAAGCTTCCAACAAATTTTTTCAGTATAAATTCTAAGTCCAAAAATCAAAAAAATGCCAGAACTTTTTAAAAATCAATGAATCATCTGAAAATAGGAGATGCACAAGTTCTTATGGTTACTAACATGCACACAAAATTTTATTGAGAAATATTGAAGGGTTTCCGAGATAAGCTACGGACAAAAGATGTCTACGGACAGACGGACGGACAGACGGATGGACGGACGGATGGACAGACGGGCGGGCGGACGGACAGACGGACAAGGTGATTCCAATATACCCCCCAACTTCGTTGCGGGGGGTATTATGAACCATGAAATTTGAGGTCAAGGTTACATGACAGGTGTCAGACAGGCATTTACACACTAAGTTATAGCAATACACCAAATATGGACTGTCTAAGTTGTACATTGCTGAGAAATCTACAAAAATGTAAAAATTAACAAAGTCACTGAACCATGAAAGTGAGGTCAAGGTTACATGACAGTTGTCAGACTGGCATGTACCAACTAAGATGTAACAATTAGCCAAGTATCATATGTCTAGGTGTTACAATTGCTGAGAAATGGACATGAATGTAAAATATTAACAAAGTCACAGAAATTGAGGTCAAGGTTAGATGACAGGTGTTAGACTGGCATGTACCCTCTAAGTTATAGCTATACAACAAATATGGTGTCTCTATACATTACAATGACTTAGAAATTGACTTGAATGTAAAACTATGTTGCAAAATTTACGAAGTCACTGAACCGTGCAAATGAGGTTGAGGTCAATTGACAAGTGACAGACTGGCATGTACCCACTAAGATACATCAATACACAAAATATCATACATCTAAGCATTACAAATCCCAAGAAAAGGACTTGAATGTAAAACTATGTCGAAATTTTCATTAAGTCATTGAACCATGAAGACAAGGTCAAGATCATCTGAAACATGTGATGCTGGAAAGCTCAAACCATCAGCTACCTGTGTACACAAGATGTTATATATAAGTGATATACTTTAAAAGTTATAAGGTTTTAGGAAAGTTTATGCCGCTGCCGCCACTGCTGTTGCCGCTGGAAAGAAATACCTATGTCTTGCTTTCAGCAACTACTGTCGCAGGCGAGACAAAAATGAATTCACTTTGATTTAGTATAGTACATTTCCAACTTCAGACAATCATCACCATCTAAGTGAACCACTGGAAGCATTATAAAGAACAGAATGCCTACAAAAATTTTTTGATTTGTCACTTGAGTGCTTCATTTGCTTGATTCTTACATATGCTAAAGAAACCAAGTGATAGTAATTATCTTCAACAACATCAAATTAGATATAACAAGATATGTTTTTGTTTGCAAAAATGAATGTCCCCTTCACACAAACAAACACAATTTGAAAATTTTAAGTAAAGCATGCAAATAAACCATCATGTACAACTGTACATTGTGGCCAACAATCCTGTGATCTTTGGTTATAACTGCATCAAGACATAGGTGATGTAGTGCCCACAAACTTAATTTAACAAAATTTTTATTTATAAAGGGCCATATAGTTCTGTGAAAAAAGGATCAAGCATCCTTAAATCACAATATCTTCCACTAGGCATTCTGGTCAAGAATCCTGTGAAGTTTGGACACAATCCGATCAAAGATGTAAAAGAAGTAGCACCCACAAACTAAATTTGACTAAATTTTAAGTAAAAAGGGACATAACTCTTTGAAAAAAGACAGGAGTATTCTAACATTACAATATGCAGAACCAGGCATTGTGGTCAACAATTCTGTGAGGTTTGGTTGCAATCAGATCAAAGATGTAAGAGAAGTATCACCTGCAAATTAGTTTGACTAAATTTGGAGTTAAAAAGGGTCAATATTCTGTCAAAAAGGGTTAAGCATTCTGACAGCATAATATGTACTAGGCATTGTGGTCAACAATCCTGTAATCCGATCAAATATAGCACCCAAAAACTAAATTTGACTAAATTTTAAGTAAAAAGGGGGCATAACTCTGTGGAAAAAAAGGTTGACAATTCAGTCATCATGAAATGCACAACTAGGCATTGTGGTCAACAATCCTTTGAAGGTTGGTTGTAATTGGATCAATATGTAAGAGATGTGGTGCCCACATTATTTGTGACAGAAGGTCACTGGACAGATGACATACAGCCAACAGAGGGCCAAGGGAAAAACAATGTCCCCCCTCAAATTAGGGGAGACATAATTAATACTCACCTGATATCCAGGTAAGGTCACTGCTTTCAATATCAAATTCACAATGAATAGTTTCCTTATCTCCATTCAATGCTGTTAGTAACTTTTTTATCTATCAAAGTATATAATAATTATTATCAATTAAATGATTTATATTCCATAATGTAGAACAAAAGTTTGAACAAAGTAAAACCCATTCAGGTTTTACTCACTGGTAGGTAAAACCTCAACATCTCTATTATCTTCAATCTTTTATTCAAAGCAGAATTCATATAATTCTTTGAAAGTCTGAACTTTCATAAAAAATTTTTGAATAAATATTGAAGAAAGCAAAATTTTGTAGTTGAAATGTTAAGCTGGTGGTATTTGTTATCTCAACAAATATGCTCCTCAGGCTCTGATACTACACCCCCTTTTCTATGAAATTGGTAGTACCATATTTTTTGTGTTCAATGTTTCCATGCCAATCCTAGATACATTTACATTATTTTCAGTTCATGGTTTTTGTATGCATGAGTTGAACTGGAGACAACCAAAATGAAAAGGATAAAAAATTTGATAGTTGAGATCAGTCATGTATTTAAGACTAAAAACAGCACCCAAATAAATACCGTATTGCGGGTAATTTTCGTGGTTGCCAAATTTCTCAATTCATTCCCAGTAGAGGGCTATAAAGTTTAAGCCGTCATCAATTTTCGCAATTCGAAAATTGTGAAAGGGAAAGACATGTATAAAGATATAAAGATATACTAACTTTAAATTTTGCGCTTCCAGAAACCTTAAGAAAATTACCCGCAATACGTTAATCATTTAAATGTTATGAAAGTAATTGCATAATAAGTAAATTCTACGTATTATCTTTCATATTTTACATCATACAATATTAACCTTCAATGGAGCCATAAATGGACGTTGTCTGCTGTATCCAGAATCTTCATCTAATGCTGATAAATCTAAGTAATCCTGTTGTATGTCAATGTCTGCTGACTGCAGATAGACTGTTATCTTGTCCAACCATTGATAAATTACAGACCAGTCCTCCATATCTACGTCATGACAAGGAACCATGCATATAGCTGATTGTTTCCTAAAACTGTGAAGCAATGGAGGAATAAATATTATAAATGAATAATTGATGTCATTCTTTGAATAAGCAACTGTCATGGTTACCAATTAATTACAAAATGTGTTATTTATTACCACTTAAATTCAAACTTCAGCAGTATTAGCCAACGTAAATGATTACAAGGAACTTTAAATATAATATCAGAAATGGGGATAGTGATACATGTATATGTAATAATAATTAATTGATTATAGCTAAATACTGAATCTTCTTGGTACAAATATCTAGTGAAGCCTGGATCAATTTTGATAGAAAAATATTCAGTCATTACTCCAAAGACATAATTGTCATAACCCCATTTGCAGTTTTGTCCCATTCACCTCTAATTTTATAATTGTAATCGTTTTGTATATCTAAATGGAAGACAGTTTACACTAATATAAAGTAGAATGTAATTTGTAAGAAAGGCTTCACATTTAAAGAGAGATTTCTGTGGTATTGAATATAGTCATAAAGACGTTGATTCCATTGTACCTTTCATCTAGTGTTCTTCCTGTTTTACAGAATTGTGGGTAATTTGAATCCCCTGTTGCCAATACTGAGTATCTGATGTGACTTAACTGATCATCAGCTGATAAAATTCTGTCGAAAAATTCCTCTGCATCTGAAGGTGGTACTCCTGAAAATTAGCACAAACAAAATCAATCATCTTCAATAAGGGTTTTCAGTTATTTGTGACCATATGATGAACTGAAAGGCTGTTTAAATTCCAGTAAGCAATATTTCAGCTTATTTATGGGAATGTTGTCAATGAAATTTTGAAATAATCCCTTACTCTGTGTATGAATGATTTGAAGTGTAAATCAAACAACTTTCAAAATCATAAATGAACCTTTTCTGTCTGATTGGTAGATTGGTTTTTAACACCAATAATGTAATTACAGCATTACCTTTCTGTATAAACTATCCAAAAAATACAAGTTCCAATAAAAAAATTAGTGATCATGTACTGTAAACCGGGAAATTTTCGCGCCGTCTTTATTTCGCGGTAAATTGACAGGATTTTAGTTCGCACAGTTTTGAATTCGCGCTGCCAAATTGTTGATCATTGACTTCAATAATAGACAAGTATATTCGCGCCGTTTTATTTTCGCGCTTTCATTCCAAGCGCGAAAATCGCGAAAATAAAACTGCCGCGAAAATTTCCCGGTTTACAGTATTAGTGATCATTGTAATAGACCAAATGGTGAATTAAGAAAAGTACAACAATATTGCTACATTTTCCATGTATAAACTTAAATTTTGTCTCCTGTAAATCTAGGCATTAAAGATTCAAACACGAAATGATTCTTGTCCATACCATCCCCACTTGTTGATATGATGACTAAACACACTTGTTCATTAGACCAGTCAATGATATGGTGATGTTTTGCATTCACAAGACGTGGCTGTAACACTGTATTATCACTGGAATGTCTGACTTCTGACAATCTGGAATTAGAACAATAGACCTTTTCTCATAAACTGTTTAACTGTTAATTTATGGCTGGAATTGACTGATTGTGTGCATTTCTCAGCTAGAATGAACAAAAGCTGTCGCCAAATGGCGGCCAGTTATGCCGGCCAGTTATGCAGCAGTTCATTGAACCCTGAATCAATATGGTAAGTTAATACAGACACAAGTGTGGACACAATACAAGTATGGCACCTATTATATAATCCTCAACAAATAATTTCGCTAGAGTTCTGATGAAAATATTGTCAAACAAAATAAAAATTCAAACTTTTTTGCCACCTTTTAAAAGTCAAAGTAAAATCATCTCTCCTTCAGAAAATAAATATATTCATTCACCTACATCTCCATATACAGTGTAGTGTCCTTCATTTGTGTAAAGTTTCATCAAAACTCTTAGAGTGGTTGCACGTTATGAGGTAATCCTCGCAGAAGGAATTTTATTTAAGTCAAAGTCCAATTATCTCCCCTTTTTAGTTTCAGACAATAATTGTATTCCTTTACATATATTTCCATATAATGTCCTACCTTTGTGTAAACTTGCATCAAAATCCTATATGTAGTTTATGAAAGCTGCACTGAGGGGTAATATGCGCAGAAGGAACCAAAAAAGTCAAAGACTAATTTCCCGTCTTCCTGGTGTCAGACAATAATTAAAATTCCTTCATGCACATCTCCATATAAAGTACTTCCTAAAGTTGCATCAAAATTCTTCATGTGGTTTATATGAGTCACACTTACAAGGTAATCTGTGCAGAGAGTATCAATGAAAAGTCAAAGTCAAATTATCTCCCCTTTCTGATGCTGTGCAGTTATTGTGAAAGTTCTACTGAAAAGTAAGACATTGATTTTGGAAAAATACCTCATCTTACATCTTCAACCTGACTCAAACTCCTCCCACATGTTCATATTTAGGACAGCAACGGAAGTTTGTAGTACTATAAAGCAGAAAAACAGTACACAAAGAGTCCTTCTTTCCATCCACTATCTAGTTATCAAACCAAATACCAGAGGCGATAGCAGCAGCACCAGACCTGGAGTCTTTTAAAACAGAAATCCAGGGAGTCAGCTTCTACACCACTGACCTTGTTTTTAATTGTACATAGTCTCTCCCTTGTACAAGCATGGTTGTTTTAAATCCATTGTGATGATACTGTTGCTGCTTTTTATTTTTGAAAGAACTGTTCTTTAATCATCCATTTATTTCATATCTCTTTTTATTTCAAGACTGCATACCATTGTTGTTGCACTTGACTTGATTTTGTATATGACTTGATTGATGAAGTTGAATAAAGTAAAGATATCTTTGTCATGAAAACCTGACACAATTTAATACCTATCAAAGACATATCTGGCTACTTCTTCACTGAATCCATACTCTGTACCATACATAATCAGTATCTGTCTGCCTGGTAAAGTGTAACATTGTTTGTATTTATCTTCCTGTTTCGCCCCAGTTTCTTTGACATCCTCTGTTATTGTACCTAACAAAAAATTAATCGTTTGATAAAAGATATATATAAAAATACTATTGTTTCGAAATCTTTAAGTAAAATCAAATTTACTTCCCCTTCATCATGGAATAAGCATCAGATAAAATATTTTCAAATTGTAAGGGGTTATATCTTGTCTAATAATAAAATTCTGTGTTTAACGTTAGATTATAAGTTACCTTTGTTTCTACCCGTAGGCATCAAGATTGTACCACTCTGAACCACTTCTGTGCAGCCTGAGGAGAAAGCACTGAAAAAGCATTTCAGTGGAGGTAAATCTGTTCGGAATTTCAATGTCATCTACATTTGTATGTTAAAACAACTATGATATAGATATGTATATGCAGATAATGTACATCTCATTTACCATGTCTAGGATGGTACCTAAGGTATCAACCTGAGAGTTGGCTGTTTTTAGGGGATTTGATTTTGGTTTTGTAATTCTTTAAGGTTTTTAAAGTTTTGGTGCCAGATATTACTTACGAACGTCATAGAATATGTAACAATAAGGAATTCAATGGTACTGGTGCTGGCAACGTACTTAACAACTAGACGGGTGCATAAGTTTTGTACCAACAGGCACTAAATCAATCGAAAGCCGACATTCATCACAAAGGGGATAACATCTTTGACCTAATTACCTATAAATTCATTGCAATTGTTCAGATTTATTTTTTGACTTTGTATGTTTTTTAACACTTTGAAAACAACTATTGAAAATTTACATGTAAATAGATGAGTAATTTCCGTATAGACTAGGAGAAATAAATCACACTGATTTAATGACTCTAATCTGAGCCAGATTGCCTTAATAATTTGTAGATCTGTACTGCATAGGAGGTCCATCATGTGTCTAAAACCAGTGTTTATATTATGTATTTTAAAATTTGAACCACATGAAGTACCTTACAAGAACTTTTCTTGGAAGTTAATGCACAAACTAGTTTTATATTCAATAATATAGAAAAATATAAGTTATAGAATTTTAAGAAACTGCACAACCAGTCAAACTCAGCACATCTTACATTTCCAGTGATAAGTCTTTGAAAATAATATTCACATTGCTGTATGTCTTAGTCTACTTGTAAGTGGCTATTGTCAGCTTGTAAGTTGCTTTTACCATAAGAGGTTCAAAGAGGTTTCTCTGCTGACAGACATTAATGGACTGAAATCAGACAGGGTGACATTTTAGGATCACGATTTACCGTACCTTAAGAGATTGAAAATGTGTGTTTTGTTTTCATGTATGGGTCATGACAGTTTGCCATACAGTGTGGGTTTGATATCTTTGAAGTGATTTGCTTCAAAGTTTCAATTCAGTATTTATTTATATGATTTATAATGGTTTTTTTTTTATATTTTTGCATTTCTGATTTACAGCTTTGTACCTTGTTTAATGAAAGCCTCTATAGAGTTATCGCTGTATGAGCTCCCTGACGTTGTGGATAAAGTGATGTAGATGTATGCTGTCACACAAACTAAAACAGTAACAAGCCATATCCATGGTGATGTAATAATCCATATCCACATACTGATATTAGACTGGCCAATATACTGCACTTAGTCTTGCTCCTATCAAGCACTTCATCTGTAATAAGACAAACTAGAGAGACTAAATACCCCACATGCCATCATCCAAGTTTTTCCCCATGTGTTTATATTCCAGTTTTGGATAAGATTTAGCTACTCTGTTTGTGACTGTAAGACACATATGATGCCCCCACAGTTGGATAAAAAAATTGGACATCCAATTCCTAAGCACTTGATATAACTGTGACTTTAATACTATGGGAGGTATTGTCCGAAATAGCAGTCCCAGAACACACATTTTTATAAAATGGCAGAGTTGAACTACTCCTCAAAATCACAAATTTTGGCCAAAATATTTAATATGACAATATGCACATCTTTTATCCATGCCTTATCACTGTGGAAAGTAAAATAAATGTAACATTAATATTATGGGAGGAGTTATCTAGAACAACAGGTCCAGAAAACACATTTTGATAAAATAGCCAAGTACAACTACCCCTCAAAATCACAATTTTTGGCCAAAATCTAAACCATGACAATATGCATATATCTTCAATCCATACCTAAACACTGTGCAAAGTAAAATAAATGTAGCTTTAATATTGTGAGAGGAGTTATCTGGAATAACAGGTCCAGAACACACATTTCAATAAGATGGCCAAGTTCAACTATCCATCAAAATCACAAATTTTCGCCAAAATCTAAACCATGACAATATGCACATCTTCAATCCATACATAATCACTGTGCAAAGTAAAATAAATGTAGCTTTGATTTTTTGAGAGGAGTTATCTGGAATAACAGGTCCAGAACACACATTTCGATAAAATGGCCAAGTTCATCTACCCTTCAAAATCACAAATTTTTGTCAAAATCTAAATCATGACAATGTGCACATCTTCAATCCATAATCACTGTGCAAAGTAAAATAAATGTAGCTTTAATATTGTGGGAGGACAACTACATGTACCCCTCAAAATCACAATTTTTGGCCAAAATCTAAACCATGAATGTGTGTGGCATGACAATATGCACATCTCCAATCCATGCCTAATCACTGTGCAAAGTAAAATAATAAGCTTTAATATTGTGGGAGGAGTTACCTGGAATAACAGCAGGTCCAAAAAACACATTTTGATAAAATAGCCAAGTACAACTACCCCTCAAAATCACAATTTTTGGCCAAAATCTAAACCATGACAATATGCATATATCTTCAATCCATGCCTAATCACTGTGCAAAGTAAAATAAATGTAGCTTTAATATTGTGGGAGGAGTTGTCCAGAATAAGAGTTCCAGAATACATATTTCAATAAAATGGCTAAGTTCAACCACCCCTCAAAATCACAATTTTTTTGGCCAAAATCCAAACCATGACAATATGCACATCTTCAATCCATAATCACTGTGCAAAGTAAAATAAATGTAGCTTTAATATTGTGGGAGGAGTTATCCGGAATAACAGGTCCAGAACACACATTTCGATAAAATGGCCAAGTTCAACTACATGTACCCCTCAAAATCACAATTTTTGGCCAAAATCTAAACCATGAATGTGTGTGGCATGACAATATGCACATCTCCAATCCATGCCTAATCACTGTGCAAAGTAAAATAATAAGCTTTAATATTGTGGGAGGAGTTACCTGGAATAACAGCTTATCAGAGATGGGACGGACGGAATTACGGACAGACGGACGGACGGACAGGGGTAAAACAATATGCACCCAACTTGTCGTCACGGGGCATAAAAAAAATTTGGGGTGTAGGGATGTACAAGTTGTACAAATGAAACGGGACATTGAGTAAATGATGATAAGAATGAGTCCATGTGAAGTTATCTCTGCTGAAACAAAATTCATGAATTCAAGCAGTATTGTCTTTTGGAGTGGATTTCACAGAAAATTATGAATTAATTTTACATTTGTTTTGTTGCGCATTCTTGTGATTTGGACATCATGGTGAATAAAAGGATATGGAGTAAATGCACATGAGACAAAGTCTCTACAAATACATGGTAAAAAGCAAGCAAAGGAACAACGCTTTTATTGTTGTTCTTCATCTTGAAGTCACCATGAGGCCTTCAACAATGAGCTTTGCTCATCATATCTTATTTCTACATAAATAGGTATAAATCAATCATAATGGCCGGGATTTTTCAGCTAAAGCTAGATATGAATTAGCAATTTGACTTTCACTGTTTTAAGCGAGACACCATGCAGATTGTCATGCAGTCAGGCAAATTAACTAATATAGAAAACTTGTGTTTTTCTGCAACAAAAAGTATTTACTTTGCCAAAATTTTATCCAGGATTATTGACCAAAGCAACAATAAAATTTATAAATAAAAAATTAATTAAATTTCAACATTTATTATAAATTCATTTTCAAAAATGCATGTACTATACTACATAAGCATCAAGCATTTTTTATTACTGCTAGTGTATCAGAATCAAAATATCAACAGATTGGATTGGAACAAAGACTGATGGATTAGTGTTAAAACTTTTTGTTCCCTGCATATTTTAAAATTCACATCATTGTCTTACTTGTCTTATGAGGGTTGAAAATTTGATTTATGTCGTACAGTGTACAAGACCTTTTTTATTAACCGCACAACATACTAGATAGTTTTTATTTCACATACATTCCTACATGTCATATCCTCGTACAAAATATACATCCATTTTTTATTAGGTGTACATTGTACAGCTGTAACCTTTATTTAAGGGAATTTAATTGTGGAAAATGTACACACTGCTTATTTTTTGCTACTCAATCCAATCTATGAGTTATAATGTCTTGGAAATTAATGTAGTTTGATCTGATGCACTTTTTATCACTAAATGAAAACATTTTATACTATATTCTATTTCATTATGTCTCGTACAATTGTACAGTTACAAAACTATTTTCAGTACATCCAACAAGGTCAATATTTATTTTCCGTACATCGTATGCTGAGCCTTGAAATACACATTCTGATCTATCTGTAAAAGCACTTATAATTAATTGTTTCATTAAAAATTTTACCCCATGTTTGTCATGTTCAGTGCTATGAAATGTATTATGTGCTTTTGGTGTTGACTAAATAAAATGTCATTTAGTATTAGTATTATCCCCCTCTTTTTGGAGGTGTGGACTGATGGAGGTTAGAATGAACAAGTTGCCAGTAGTTAATTTCTTTCTGTTTGTTGTAAATTCATGAATCTTTGAGGATGACCTGATCACACACTTCAGGTTAAAGTCCAATAAATAACAATTGAGCGCCATTTGAAGTTGTATTTACATGTTTGTTTTTCATTCTTGAAATCTTGACAACAGCAAAAGAATAAAATTATTATTTAAAAGGCCGTTTTTATCTGTATACATCTATGAAATGTTCATCATGTTCATAGCAGACAGCAAACATGTGGACCGGAAGTAAACAAAACTCTTCTGTTTGGAGGACAAAAAGTAGTACCCGCCGAATTTGAAGGGAAAAAAAGTACAGACTTAGATATCCCCTGAAAAGTAGCAAAAAGTAAATTAATAATGAACATCATGTCATACATGCATGCTCATACAGGAACTATATTTCTATGTCAAGCAAAAATGCAGAAGTGTAGACCTGAGGTTTGATCGCCTAGGTCATTGATATGTCTGGGGATCTCCTATCACGGGTCATTCTTTAACTAGAGCACACAACAGCAATCTCAATTTCGAGATTTCCGAGGATCTTATTATGCATTTCTAATATGTAAATAGGTGTGACCTATGAGGGGAGCGTAGCAGTAATATACAACAACGATGAACCTTTATAAGGAAGGCTTTGTTTATTACAACAGCAAAAAAGTAAAAGCATAAGTTTTCTGATTCTTGGAAGGTCCATAACCCTGTCAAAAATAAGTGGATTAGAACCAAGTTCGCAAGACGAAATTCATCTGTAAATTCAAAGAGGTAGACTCACACAAAATGTTAAATCAATACCTGCAATGGTTTAGAAAAAGAGGTGCCGCTGGAAAACTAATGCTTTTTAAAATGTTTTATTTGTATGTTTTATACTATAGGGTAACGGGACAGATAGTACCCATAAACCGGTTTAACCCTACCTCTGTCTTTTGCTAGTGCTGGTACCTATCGTTGTCTACGTTTGTCTTATAAGTGGTTTTCCTGTGTAGTTCCTTGGCATGTAATTATAAATTTCAGCCATTGTAGGTGCTTCCTGTTATCCATATTTTAACATTAAAAAAATTTTCTAAGTCCAAACCCATAATTTGTCATTTACATAAATGATATGTCTCATTGCTTAAACTCAACCACATACTAAGCTGCGGAACCGTAGCTCTTATGGTCCTTGTGCTGATTTTTTTTTACAGTTGCGGATCATATAGTTAGCGACCCTTTTTCAAGCCCTTGTGAGACAACACCTTTAGAATGCTGCAGCAGTCTTGGGATACAAAAATGTATTGGGATATTTAAAAAATAGAAAATTTACAAAAGCGAGCTACCAAACAAATCCCGTCACTTAAAAATATGAATTACAAACAAAGGTTAGGGATTCTGAAATCTTAAAATGCTAACACCAACATATAGCAGTGCTGGAGGGGACATAATTGAGGTTTTCAAAATATTAACCTAGATTTATGACAATCAGGCAACACGTGGAATGTTCGAATTGAATAAGGTCAAGCACAAGAGGTCACTCAAAAAAGTTATAATAATT
>MJUU01000931.1:22758-44003 GCA_002080025.1 Modiolus philippinarum
ATCTCAAAAATATCTACCTTATCACATATTTTTAGCAGAAAAGTAAACCTTATCATAAATAATGCAGACAAGTATACCTTGTCATATATTGGGGTAAATACTGTAAATTCTTTTTTTTCGATGAAAAGTAGAAAATCACACACAGTTTAATACTTTATTAATGTATATATGTCAAATGCTAATTGGGTCATTCTTTAACTAGAGCACACAATAGTAATCTCAATTTCGAGATTTCCAAGGATCTTATTATGCATTTCTATTAAATTATTTCAAAAGGGTATACTTAAAAGTGTTATGTTACATACATGGCAGTAGTTAATATGATGAGATATTATTTGTCGAATGCATATTTACGCCACTTATCAATTTGAGTTGTCATTACCGCAACGCTCATTTATTCCATGAAAATGAGGGGTGGTTTTCGCATTTTTAAATATTAATTGACAAATGTACTTGCTATTGAACAACCTTATAATGTAAGATATTTAAGTGTTCAACATGGGGAAAGTTTGACATAAAAAATCAATTTTATGTCATCTTGTCTGTATTTTGATAGAAATAATTCATGCTCCGGATTATTTTAATGAAAACACAAACATTTTTCTGTCCTAATACTTAGTATACCATAAAGCAAATTAAGCGTTTTACAAAATAGATTCATTCTCTAAAGGGATTAGCAATGTTAACAGTCACTAAAAACGAAATAAATGAGTGTTACGGTAGTGACAGTGTGTTACGGTAATGACACTGTGTTATGGTAATGACAATGCGTTATGGTTATGACATAAGACGTTCGATAGAAACAACATGATTATGGCAATACAAGAACAAACAATACAAAAACGGACAGAAAATTGGAACTGAAGTGAATCAAAGACGAAGACAAATTTGGAAGTGCTATTCATCAACAGCAAGTTGGCATACCAGTGATCACTAATGGTGCTCCCCTACTCACAGCCTTGTTTTCATATTCTTACGAGACTGAATTTTTTCAGGGAATCATAAAAGATCATGCAATAAAAGATTCTAGATCCTTCAATCTCACTTGTAGATATATTGATGATGTTCTTTCCATCAATAACGCATCTTTCGCTACATGGACCCCATAAATCTATCCACCAGAACTAGAGATAAAGGACACGACAGAAACCACTAAATCTACATCTGTTTGGACTAACATCTCGAATTTGACGAAAATTGTCATCTCAGTACTAAAATTTATGACAAAAGGGACGATTTTATTTTTTGAATTGTCAATTTCCCTAACATGGACAGTAATATTCCAGTTTCTCCTGCTTAGGGAGTGTGTGTTTCACAGTTGATTTGTTACGCGAGAGCTAGCACATATTATACAGACTTTCTCAATAGACATATAGCTATCTGCGTGACCGCTTTATGCAAGGCTTCAAAAAATTACGTCTTATACGGTCATTAAAAAATTTCTTTAATAGACATCAGTCCCTTGTGGAAAAAACTGAATTTTTGGTCCGAACTCTGATTCAAGATTTTTTTTCTTAGTACTGGGATTATCATTTCTTTTAATTATCTACGACCTTTCAATAGTAAACTGCACACTACCGAAATGCATAAGGAGGTTCGGCATGCCAAAAACCCGGTTTAATACACCATTTCTTTTAAAATGCCTGTACCAAGTAAGGCCCATTGCAGTTGACCATTTTCCAGTGGTTTCCACTTGATTTGTCTTTTTGTCTCATGGACTTGAGCTCTTTACAACTGTGTTCGGTAATTTTGTTATCACCCCATCTCTTTCAATATATAAGGCCCCTTATTTAAAAATTTTATAAGACCTGAGACTATTCTCTCCCCTTTTCCAGGTGAACCATAGAACTTTTCTATTCCGTTTTCATGCAAAGTAAATTTCAATTTCCTACTGGGAGCTTTACTTAAAATTGTATCATATCAATATACATGTATAAAGCCCATTTGGCATCAGATGAATAAATTATTCTTCTCAACGATTTCAACTTGCACCAAGCATTAAGGGAGTACGAGAGTCAGATTTCAGAAGCATTCTATATCCTCGGGTTTTATCCATTCAAACAGTGCTAGATTTTTTTGCACATGGATCACATTGGCACTTTGAAATACATTAAATAGACTGTGTATAAAATTTAATCAACTTCCAATTATAATTTCATATATTTTAAGGTCTATAAATATCTTTTGCAAATTGAGGGAAAACTCTAGAGAGATATGTTTCCCGCCAAAATGTTGACGTCTTATATCTCAAAAATTCCTACATGGATTTACAAAATTTTTTGCTCAAGTTGTTCCATTAGCAGTGCTCTTCAAAACAAAAGTCAGAATTTTTAATTCTAATTACAAAATTTCTGACATTCGTACTCCCTTAAACATTATATCAACGTCAGGAACTTCAACACTGAACGACAAGCAACCCCACGGGAAACATAGACAGAAACAAGCATCTCTTTAACTGAATCTATATATGGATGTCTGTTATCTACAAACATTAATATATATGGCAAAATGTATTTTTACAATGTTAAAAAGGAATGATTTAGCTCATTTATTGAATAATTCTTGGTTGGTGTTGTTGAAACAATTGAACTTTAAATGACTGACCAGTGCTTGAATAACTATATTTGCCAGTATAACTGTACTTAATGAAAAAGAAAAGAATCAATCTAAATATCTGGCATTTTCGCCTTTTTCCGGTATTTTATACTACCGTACTTGTGTGAATGTCACTACCGTAACGTCAATCAGTCATTACCCCAACGACAAATGTCAGTACCGCAACGAAAATTTGTTGCGGGAATGACATTTTCAAGTTTATTTAGAGATATAAGGGACATGCTTGCACATAATGGGGGCATGCTTGGTAATCATGAAAACAAAACCATAGTAGTCATTTATAGAAGATTTATAGTTTCTTCGGACTTACATTGTTAATGTTTCGCGATATTCGGGAATGACATGCAATAAGCATACGCTCCAAAAATAGGTGTTAGATCATTCAATAACAGAAAACCTTCAACTTGTTCAGTCTGCTGATCGCCATATTTATATTTCCTGTTGTTATCTGCTCTTGAATCGCATGGCCCTTTTAATATGATTATTTCCCTTTTCAAACTTTCACGAATTTTTAACATCGTTGCGGAAATGACACGTTTTTCAGGACACCTACGTTTTTTTATCTATCTTTCATTTTACTACAACTAGAGATGTTTTCCAAAGTCTTTATGTGATATACAAATTCTAAACGAATAGGAAAACCAAATAAAACTGTTTTTATAACTGAAATTGAGTATTTAATCTCTGTCTAAAAAAGTGAATGTGCAGTATGGACACGTGACGGTAGTGACATTTTGGCCCTATAACTTGAGATATTTTACAAAATATATAAGAAATTAATATAAAATCATTATATTCTTAAACCTTACTTCATTATCATAACATATGTAGCAAAAATTTCATTTGATTTTGACTACTTTAGGTTCATTTGAGAGTTGACGCCAATTTGGCTTCTAGTTAAATAATCACCCTCACAGGGACTATCGCTTTCCCCCAGCCTTGAAAAAAAACCTAAAACATTTGTTTACTATCAGATAAGAATCACGGAGAAAAAAACACAATTGAAATCCTATGCCTGACACCCAACTTGCTTCATTGGACCATTCCATTAAATATCTGACAGGTGGGCAGTGTCCCAGCTAGAGGGAAATGAAGGGGCGCTGCACCCCTGTCCCCCTTTTCACATCGTTTTAGCGCCCCTGTCCCTTTTTCCAGCACCCATGTGTGCCCCATTTGCTTGTTTATTGTCAATTGAGAAATTCATTCTGTCAGGTAACACCTAATATAATTAAACACACCTACCTACAGACAACAGCTGATTGCAGGTAATTGCTGGTAAAAAGTGGATTAGCTTGGGGTATAGTTAATCACTATTTATGGCTTAATTGGATAATTATGGTATAATATCATCAGCTGATAGGGATTTAAATTATTGAAATTAATGTTTTTGTGCATTTTTTGTCATGAAAAATAACTTATTCTTGCAAATTTTGTCAAATTTAGCTCGAGTACAAAGGTGTTAGGGAAAGAAACCCATCAAAATAGTGCCTTTATAGAAAGTAATACACATCTATTTAGTGGTCCTAGGTCAAAATAATAAGTAGTAAAATTGAATTTCACCATTATGTATATACATGTACAGGCAAATAAAAGTCTGGAGTAACCCAATATTTCTACAAACAGGACATAAACATGCTTTGGTTAAAAGTGCAATTTTAAAAACTGGAAAAACTTTTCATACATGTTATCTTTGGTACACAAAGTGTTAACCTTTGGTACTCTGAATTTAACGTTTCGCGCAAAAGTGCCCTTTAGTTTTTAATGACAGACGTATAATGGTATACCGATATCCAATTGTCCGTCCACCCGTCCGTCCGTTTCATATGTCGCGCTCTAACTTCACAACTGTTTGGCCGATTCACTTCAAACTTTGTAGAGGTATTTGGTTTGATAGCCTCACGATCTGTATGCTTTTTCTTGAAATTTCGATTTTTCTTGCAAGAGTTATGGTACTTTATTCGTCAATTTTAAGGCAATTTTTTACATGTCGCGCTCTAACTCAAGAACCCTTTTCCAATTCACTTCAAACTTTGTAGAGGTATTGGATATAATGTCTTCATGATCTGAATACTTTTTCGTGATATTTGGATTTTTCTTGCAAGAGTTATGGGACTTTTTTCATCAAATTTGAGGCAATTTTTTACATGTCGCCCTCTAACTTGACAACCCTTTGGCCAATTCACTTCAAACTTTGTAGATGTATCGGGTATGATGGCCTCACAATCTGCGTACTTTTTTGCGAAATTTTTATTTTTCTTGAAAGAGTTATAGGACTTTATTTGTCAAATTTAAGGCAATTTTTTGCATGTCGCACTCTTACATAAAAGTACTTTGATCAGCTCACTTCAAACTTTGCAGATTGATTTGTTAAAGAGATATCAAGCTCAATTAGGCAGTTAAGGTGCTTCTAAATTGAGAATCCCATACCTAAATCACTTAAAGTTTTGAAGGGGTGACGACGGACCTATCATGCCACTTGGCGCAGCTGTTTATTCAAATTTGATGTTACACGTAAAAGTGCCCTTCTCATGCGCCCTTCTATTTTCAACTTCTAGCTGGAACACTGGGTGGGGGTGGAAGACATTTTCGATCTTCCCAATAAAATAATCAAAGCTTATACTCCTGCCTTTTACAAATTTCATGAAAACTTTCTTGGGGGCTAAAATTATTGTTTACCTTCTACATGTCATGGGGGTGAAAGGCATTTTCTGAGGGGTGGTTTTTTCCATCATCTGAGGGGGTGGAAATTTCATGATCTAACTTCCACAGCTCATGACGGTGGAAGGCGTTTTCTGATTTCTGAAGGGTAGTTTTTGCTGTCATCTGAGGGGTTTAAAATTTCTTGAAAAATTTCTTAGGGGGGTAATTTTAAGGGTCAACTTCCCCCCCCCCCCCCCTTTGTCAGATATTAAATGGAATGGCCCAATCTCCTAGTGAGTCCTGAATGATTTTCTAAACACAAATGACAAAACACAAATTTGTCTCGCCTGCAACGAAAGTCACTGCAAGCGAGACATAGGTATTACTCTTTGGTGGCGGCAGCATCGTTAACTTTCTTAAAATCTTAATAACTTTATATTACTTATATGCAGCGCCATTTTTTGTCCACAGGTACTGTACAGCTCACATGGATGATTGAAAACACAAAATCCTTGTTCTCATAACGGACCAATTTTGCCAAATGTGGAATTCCACAACGATCTTGAACGTAGACAACTACTTGAGAACATGGACAAAATATTTACCCGTGTGGACCCCTCGTGACACATGTAGAATGCGGAATCATAGCAGGTCAACATTTACAAATCATTGTGTTGTTGTGAAAAATATGATTGAAAAAGGAATGAGATTAACATGATTAATGTAAATAAATGATCATTTTTACCCCAAATTATTACAATCAGAAAGTTTGGCAGGTTGAAGTTAAAATAACGTTTTCTTTGCCAACAAGTGTTCCCATGCAGATCGTAATAGTTATTTTAGAATTACGATATTTGCAAGCCTAAGATTTTTTGTTTGTATCGTTGCCATGTAAAAAGGCATGAATATTCTGTCAAATCATTGTTCTTTCAAAAATTTTCAAGCCAAAAGTTGCATGGATGGAAATAAAATATTCAATATCAACAACAAGAATCCGTCGGCGTTGTACAGTTGCATAATTGTGCTTGTCATGTCTCAGCTTTATAACTTTTAGCAAAATATTCTGTCAAAAACTGTCTATCAAATCTTTATCATAAATAGCTTAAAAATTAAAGTCTCGATATAGTGTATTTAATTAAGCAGGAGTGCTTTCAGAAGCCATTAATTTTCTAAAAATAGAATAAAAAACTGATCAATGAAAAAAATCAATATCTCAAGTAATACAATGTAATACGAATACTAATTAGGTAGAGGTGCTCAATCAACAATTCAAGCATGCTTTTGACAACAATACATATCTAGGAATGTTGAATGTCTTATTTACATGCGTTTGGTTTACGTTTATGAACTGTGATATGATTGGGACAAATATATATGTTAGTCCTAGGATACGGTTGAAGAAAGATGTAATTATTCCTTGATTTGTATGCTTGCAATGAAATCAGATGTGTACATGTAAAAATTCCTCAGTGTGGCCGCGATGGTTCCATGAGGATTCTGTTTTCAAAAATTTGTCCATGTTGGGTCACGAATTTTAAGGTGAACAATCTCGATCATCCATCCTTCTACACGGAATTAGCTAATCAGTCCACGTCACGTTAATCCACCCAAAAACAAGGACTTTGTGTTCATCTGTGTGAGCTGTACAGTAGTTTATGGTGTAAGCTTTCCAGCATCAAATCTTTCAGGTGACCTTGACCTTGTCTTCATGATTCAATGATTTCATAAAAATTTCGACATATAGTTTCACATCTAAGTTGATTTCTCTGGATTTGTAATACATACTGATAGATCCATTATATTAAGTGTATTGTTGTATCTGAGACTTTTGTGGGTACATATGCCAGTCTGCCACTTCTCAGTTGACCTCGACCTCATTTGCACGGTTTAGTGGCTTTGTAAATTTTGCGACAGTTTTACCTTCGAGTCAATTTCTGATGCATTGTAATGTATAGACATACTATATTTTATCTATTGCTACATCTATGCCAGTCCGACACCTGTCATGTAGCCTTGACCTCAATTTTATGGTTCATTGACTTTGATCACTTTTCTACTTGAATACTTATTTCTCTTTAACTAGAACACCTAGATTCATCATATTTGATATATTGCTACATCTACAAATGTAGGTGGATACATGCAATTCTTACACCTGTAATGTAACCTTGACCTCAATTTCATTGTTCATTGATGTTGACATTTCTTTACTTTTATACTTGGTTCTCTGAAGCTATGATATGTAGAGTCATCATGTTTTGTCTATTGCTACATCTAGGTGGGTGCATGTCAGCCTGACACCTGTCATGTAGCCTTGAACTCAGTTTCATGGTTCATTGACTTCGATCATTTGTCTGTAACTAGAACACTTACAGGCATCATATTTTGTCTAATGCTACATCCATGACATCTTGGTAGGCATATGCCAGTCTGACACCTGTCATGTAGTCTTGACCTCAATTTCATGGTTCATGGACTTTGATCATTTCTCTGTAACTAAACACTTGCGTCTAAGGCTACATATAGGTAAGCACATGCCAGTATGACACCTGCCATGGAAGCCTTGACCTCAATTTCATGGTTCATTAACTTTGATCATTTGTCTGTAACTAGAACACTTTACAGCCTTCATATTTGGTCTATTGTTACATCTAGGTGGACACATGCCAGTCTGACACTTGTCATGTGGCCCTTACTAATAACAGGGCTCTATTTAGTCGACTGAAATGGTCGCCCAGGCGAGCAAATATAGCGATTGGTGACTAAATATAAAAACCAGTCGCCTTTTGGGCAACCACACTGTTACATGTTGGCGACTAGAATAAGGTCGCTTTTTTAAGCCACTCTGAAATGAAGATTTTTCCTTCCGTATCTCTTCAAAGTTTGAAACTTTAAAGTAACAATTTTCAGCGTCTTTCAGACTATGATTCTGATGTGGAGTCACACCATTTAGAGAGTCATGCAATCGATTGATTGATACATGTAAGGTTTAGGACGAGTGAAAAAAAAGGAGAGAAATGTGTAGGGGCAGGAAATTAAGCTTTCGAAATGATGCTTTCATCAAAAGACTATTGATTAATTACTTAAAATTTAGAGTTCAGTGAGCAATATTACAAAGTACATCCATCTAATATATACAAATAAGTGAGCTGGAAGGGACAACCGGGCAATAAGTTTTGATTGCCACTGGAAAAGGGGAGAAATGGGTAGGGGCAGGAAATGTAGCCTTCCTTACCACTCTCGGCGAGTCTGCTCTCTTAGAAAAATATAGAAGGGTATTTATATTTCTCTACACAGTTTGGCTACAATTGTTTGTGGTCAGGTTTTTCGTATTATGACCTTTATACCCCAAATAGACATTGCATTCCCCTATCCACAACTTGGATTCTGAAGACGTAGCCCTTGAAATCAACTCGGTTGCTTAATCATGCAATGAAAATAAGGGTATCAATGAACAGATTGATCAACTAGCCAGGATTGTAACATTTGAAAATCAAATGTTTTCTACTTACACGATGGTCAGTACCAGATTGATTTCTATTAGTTTTAATTACATTGCCAATGATCCTAGCCCGTGTATCAATCGTTTTGTGCTTATCATTATTCTTATCGTCTGAATTCTCCTTTGAAGAAAGTGAGCAAAGACATACTGATTGCACAGGGATATCCTAAAAAGAGTCTTGCAGAGGCTTTACATTACTATTTCAGACCTTTTCAAATGCCAAAAATATCTGAGGTGACCAAAAATTTCTTCCTTGCCACCAAAAATTTCAAGTGGCGACCAATATTTTGACAGAGGTGGCTAACTGGCGACCTTAAATAAAAGTCTACTTTGAGGCCTGAGTAATACAATGTATCATCAAAGATATGCATATACAGGTGAGACATTTCTGTGTCTACACTTGTTATCAAAATAAAGCCCTTCTTCATTTCTTTATCTCTATAAGTTTACTCCTATTTGAAGATTACTACATTCCATAGCACTTGAATGTGAAACCACCATGATTTTCACATTATAAAATTAAATCATCCTCTCATGATTTTCGGAACTTTTCATTGAATGATATATCATTCACACTATCAGTGAGTCAATCCAGGGTTTAGTCAAAACCGGTTATTTCAAATCTGTGAAGGCGTGAAATTAACTGAAAATGTCCGTTTTCCTTTTGGACACTGAACGTCATATCTTTCAATGCTGTCATGATGACAGTCATCTATGAAATATATATTCCATAGGCCTGAGAAGTAGGTATATTGTTGTTAAGAAAGGTAAAGTTCACAATTGGGAAGTTAATCTGATTGCCCTCATACATGTGAACCTTCTGCCAGGAGCCCAAAATCTCTAGCTTTTTGACCCCCTTTGTTCTCCCCTGTTTTCTTTTCAGATCTTCTGCTTTATCAAATGCAAGTAAATCAAGCAGAAAAAAATAGGTCAAGTTAACCCCATTTGGCCCGGATGCTAGTGTATCATCCCATATGCATGCATCTCCAAAGTAAGATGATCCTACCATGTACAGTGACTGATATCTGAATGTAAATGTATAAAGCAGAAAATTTAGGTCAAATTGACCAAATTTTGACTGGATTCTGTCTGTAAAGTTTTGATTTTTATTACTTATAGTCTATAATATTGGAAATGGTACAGTATAGATACAAAAATTACAAAAATTGAGATGACCAATGTAGGAGTTATTTGCCTTTTTTCATTGAATTTCACGATTTTGATTTGTTTTGAATTCTATTTCAAAAACTTTTTGAGACAGAGGTTTAGTTTGATTGCAAAAATTTGCAGCTAACCAAGGACAGTGATGAAAGTTTTCCGCGGATCTGTGGATTTCCGCTTTTTTGCTTTCAAGCTGCTCCTTTATATTTGTTTTTTTACTATATACCTACTTCCAGTGTAGTGGATTTCCGCTTTTTTCTTTCAATCACAATTTCATCTCTGCAAGGACAATTCCTACATACTTCTGGCAGGTTTGCCTCTCATCCAAGATGACCACAACTGAGAAAACATTAGTTTAACATTGGACCCTTTGGGAAATGAATTCAAGGATTTTCTCCTCGGATACAGCTTATACAATTTTGATTAAAACCCTTTCCAGGCGGAAGATGCCTTGAGGCATCATGGGCCCTGTAGTTACTGTAATGTCCCTCATGGCATTCCATACACTGGTAATAAATGTTTATAAGGCATGAAAGACAGATAGATACTAGTGCTAAATAGATAACCCTAAAACAGCTGAGAATCTAAAGTTTCAGAGTGCAGGACCCTGTTTAGTACCCATGGAAACCTAACAGATGCAAAAAGAGAGATTTTGCTGAGGGCTGGGCTGTGATAGATGCCCCTCACTTCAATACCTGCAGCAAAGTTCTCAAGTTTTTGGACTTGTATTTTATGCTGTACTTGTCTCACCTCTCACACAGTTTTTAACATTTTGTGTTGAATCATTGTGCATAGGTAGATTGTAAATATTATTTATTGAAAACCAGATCAGGAATCAGAAATGGATGCTAAGTCCATTGCATATACTGCAGTATTACACATATCTTCATGATCTTTATGTAGAATATTCGTAATAATAAGCTATATTTGTATATAATACAGATAAAGATGGATATCTTTTATGAACGGAAACAGTAAAGAACAAAGATGTCTAGAGGAAATATAAGGCTTAGCATGCTTAATCAGATAAAGTTGTAACTTATAGCAGTGAATTACAGAGATGTCTAGTCATAAGAAGAAAACTAAGGCTGAATCTAATAAAAAATCACAAGTAAGTTGTAACTTGTAAAAAATGTTGATAATTTTGTTCAGACTCAAAATCTGTGTATGTCCTTTGACTCTAGGTTGACAAAATGCTGATTGGTAGTAATCTTTGCATTTTCGTCCATTTCCATTAGCTGTATTATCATGATTATAAAATAAACATATTGAACTTGATTACTCTTTATTTAGGGGCTGACTCCGATCTGCTGTTGGGTGTGGGGTTTCCTCACCGTTCATTGATGATCTTATGGTGGCTTTGAGTGTTGTTGCTCACTTTTGGGTCGTTGTCTCTTTGACACATTCCCTGTTTCCCTTCTTTTTCCTATAGTACTTTCATGACTTTTAAACGTAATTTTTGTCTCGCACATGATGAAAAGTTGCAAAAGTGAGACTTAGGGATAGTGTTTCCAGTGGCAGCAGCAGTGGTTGCAGCATTAACAATAGGAACCTATTGATGTTAGTTGTTGGTCCATGGTATTCTATGTATTTGATTTTGTATTTTTTTCAACTCAAATCTTTACGTAGTTTATGTCCACAACCCCTGAGTCATGCATGAATGATCAAATTAAGTTTTAATCAAGCAGTAGGGACAGTCTGTACCTATAGTCCTGCATTAATGATCATGTTAAGTTTTTCCCCACCAGTTAGTACAGCATGAATTGACTAAGTACTGGTCTGGTGGCCCTAGCCACTTGATATATTAGATACAGATGCATCATAAGGAGTACATACCAATTCCATGTCTACAGTATGGCCCTGAAACCACAATCATGCATGAATAATCACATCAAGTTTTTTTTTTGCAAACAAGTACATGTAGTACACACAGTTATAAGAATTAGATTTAATGGCTGCTGCTGTAGACAATGTGTAGATTCAAGCAATTCATGGGGTTGGCGAGACATATCCTGTGTCCATTGTTTATGTTTAGATATGACATTTTTATTGTCGATCCTGAAACCTGTTAGATTTTTTTTAGCTCAAATGGCTTTAAAAGTGAGCTTTAGCATGTGACATCCATCAGTCTGGAGGTAACTTTTCATTCAAAGATCAAATTCTGCTCTCAAACTACCTGGTACTGGATCTAAATTGAACTACAAACCCTATAGGAAAACCCATTCACTAATTTCCTTTGAAGCTATGGGGTCAATTGGAACCAAACTTTGCCACAATAGTTCTTGTTTAGTCCTTTGTTATAAAGGTGTTAAGTTTCAACTTTTCAGCTCAACTGTCTAATGCCAGGGTGAGCTTTTGCTATCACTTTGTGTCCATCATCTGTCCATTGTCTGTATGTCCGTCCGTCTTCCATGTGTTGTCCATCCATCTGTCCAAAGATGGGCATAATAGTCCTTGTATGGTCTGCTGTAAATAGACCAGGACATTATTTAATATTAGACCCTATGGGAACACTGAAACTACCCTAATCTGTCATGATAAGGGACAAAATGTTCAGAAGTAAAGCACAACTTGACCTCTTTAAAGGTTTAAGGAATTGAGTACTGGATCCTCACTGAGCCAGGTATGCAACATAGACTCTTATGCACCTCTTGTCTATTTGTAGGACCAGAATCAAAGAAGCATTTCCAGTTTTTTCAAGGTAAGTGAACTAACATAACAGTACATTGTATTGTAAATCATTAAAGCCTACATCAATATTTGTCAGTCAGATGTTCAGTTTTATTATTTGACCATTATATCTTTTTCCCCTATGAATTGTGATTTACCACAACATAGATATGATTAAAAGATATGACTGTTTTTTAAGGCCATTCTTATGGTCTGTTATTTATTTGACCTTTCCATTGCTTCATCATCAGTTCTTTTATGCTGTGATCAATGTTGTCTAGCAACATCATTTAAATATATCAACATCACAAACAAATGTACTTCAAAAGCAGTCTTTCATAAAACTTGACAGTTGTATATAATGGATGGAAATATTTTAGTAAATTTTCTAATTGAAAGATTGTATTTCACCAGGTATCAAACAGTTGTATCCAATTTCAAAGATAACAAGTGTGGATCGTATTGCAAGGCAATACCAAATCCCCTACCGGTAGGAGAAGGCTTTGTTACACTAGCAGAATATGTTTCCAAGTCCAAGGCCCATAACTCCGTCAAAAATCAGTGGACCAGAACAAAACTGAAACTTGATCTGTAACTCATTAAGGTAGACTGGCATACAAAATATCAGATCAATTCCTGCAATGGTTTAGAAAAAAAGAGCAGAAAACTGACATTTTGCTAAAATTTGTTAAGTCCAAGACCCATAACTCTGTCAAAAAACAGTGGACCGGAACCAAACTTAAACTTGATCTGTAACTCATTAAGGTAGACTCACATACAAAATATCAGATCAATACCTACAAGGGTTTAGAAAAAAAGTGTGGAAAACTGATGCGGGACTGATAGACAGACGGACGGAGTGCAAACCTATAGTCTCCTTCGGCTATCGCCAGTAGGGGACTAATAATTTAGTTACATAACCTATGATAGATATCCAGTCATACAGAATGGGATTTTAGTAGATTCAGTTTTTATTGAGTAAAGTTGGTTTAATTATAATATTCAACATATGTGATAAGATGTAAAATGAGTTGTAATAATTTTGGAAATATTTCATGCAAGCATTAAAAAATGATACCACTTTGCGGTGTCAGTTAGCATTTAATTTACACTTTGAAATTTAAACTTTACAAAGCTTACAAGCTACACACGTAAATTTTGAACAAACTGCAAACAATGAAATTCTAGAGAAATTTACATGTGCCATTCTGTTAAAATTTGTGTCAAGAGCAATAGTTACGAATACACAAAGAAAAGCAAATTCTTCGAATTCTGTATGTAGTTCATAGAACAATGACATTAAATATATATATGCAAGTACCAACAGTGATGACTCACAGTAAAATTCATTACTTTCACTTTAATAAAAACACAACTTATACAGAAATCATTTTATCTAATCTAATCTGAAAAGGGTAGGTGTGACCTATTGCCATCACCTGGTAACCATCGTCTGTTTCTCATCCATGAGTGTTTCAAATTTTCGTTTCCTGCTCAGAAACCTCTGAAGCCAATTCAGCAAATTTTTACAGGAATGATGTATGGAAGGTCCTTAACAAAGATTGCTCATTTTGTTTGAATTTGATAAAAATCTTGACTGCCATATTTGGGAGCTGCTTAATGGAAAACATCACTACCATAATATGCTGTTAAACATTTAGTCAGGTGAATGATACAGGCTCAGTTTGTGAGCCTCTAGTTTGAATATTTATGGTATTATAGAAGTACAAGATTGATCTACATCCATCGTATCAGTATAATAGCACTACAACGAGATTGTAAAGAGTAATTAATATGTTATTATTATTATTTTATCAATATAGGTAGGAACAGAAAACCCTGCAAAGAACTGTTTATTTTCTGAAATTGGAAAGTCAAGTAATGGATGTAAGCTTGCATTGAAAAGAAAAACAACAAAAACTAAGTATAAAGAAACAGAGACGGTAAACCCAGCCGATGTCATTGTTATTGATAATGATTTTAAACCTGACAAAAATCAACTGAGACAAATCGAACAGAAGTCTGGCAAAAAGGATGCCAATGGTCTAGAAAATGACAAAAATGTAGTTTCTACTGTAACCAAGAATTGTTCGTTAAATAAGGATTCTGCTAAAAGTGATGCTTTGTCAAATGGTACAAGTACTGTCCATGTTAATGGAAAGAATGAAGAAATTAGCACTCAGATGTGTACTATTCCTGAAACACAGATGGTCACAAAAACTCCCAAAACTAAACAGGATGACGAAGGTCTCATTCCTGATACTCCACAAAGTGATAAAAAGGATGAGCCTATTAAAAAGAAAATATTTGGAAGAAGCTTTTTGACAGGTGCTTCCAACCTTGCTCAGAATCCTTATGTTCTAAAGAAGGAAAAAATTGACAAAAAACAAATTTCTAAAGCAAGAAAAGGTCTTATTTCAGTTTCTGTTAACTTTAATTCATCTGAAAACCAAAACGGTGTTTCTTCTGGTAATAAAACATCTCTAAAACCTGAGGCTGAAATTTGCGAAGACATTTCATATAACAAAAATACAGATGTCTGTGATCTTGTTGAAGATGGAAAAAATACGGTTGATAGTGACATACAGGAAGACAGTCATAGACAAGATGCAGTGACACCTACAAAATTATATGAAGGAACATCTATAAAACGTATGTCAAAATGTGGAAGTTCTCCATCACCCAAAAGATCTGTAAATAGACTTGATTTCATTTCTTCAGGAGATACAGAAATTACTAAATTATCAGCCAAAAACTGTACAAGCCCACCAGAATTACTTTCTGATTCAACAAAATTAGGCGTAGACACTTTTGTGGATGGTTCATCTGAAATGTCAACAAATGATCAAATTCTGGCACAAAAAGGTAAAGGAATTGATAATACTTCATTGAAGGAGAACAAAATTTCAAAGAAAACAAGAACATCATTGACTTCTATTAGAAAACATGATTCCTCACTAAGTTACCAGTTGTCAATGAGTTGGAAAAAGAAAGATAAGAAGGCATCAAATATTAACATAGATGAAGATAACTGTTTAGATTCAATATTAGGGGAACTTGATTCTCACCAATGTAGATCTGACAATGCTGTTTTTAAACCATCTGTGATATCTTTGAAGAAAAACAGAAAATCTTTGACAGGTAAACCTAGTGAACAAAAACAATTAAGTAAGAGTTTTAATGAGTCATTAACAGAAGATGACTTGAAGCTTCTTGATGATCTTGATCAGAATGTTCACAAAAAGCCTGCAATAGATTTTGTAAAATCTGATTCAACTAGTATATGCCCTCCACCCACTGAAAGCTCAATGCAGAAACCTAGTTTTGTTACAAAAAAGGCCATGCTTAGTAAAAAGAGACAAGAATTAACTAAGATCAAAACACCTGACATTCACAATCAAAATGAGGAAATTGTTCCAACACAGACAATTGTTGAATATCTGAGTCAGATGGGGAAAGAAAATATTGAAACTGAAGATATGGATATTGGTGAATTTCCAACTCAAACAGAAAGTAAAGGACTTTGTGAAGAACTTGAAATGTTGTCACCATTTGAAACTGAGAAGTCTAGGTAAGATAATTTTAAAACTAACAACATAAAAAAAATTAAAACAAGAAATTTTCCCTGAATTTAACATTAAGACTATTGTTTGTCTAAAGCTAGGTAGTTATATATATCAAGAATGTTTTGAAAACTTGTCAGGTGTCTTAATTTGACCTATAGAAGACATTCATGAAAAAAAATGCGGGTCTTTGTGCAAAATTCTTTAAGCCATTGAAATGGAGAAAACCAGAGGACTTCCGAAATCTGACACAAATTTAAAAATGTGATAAGTGAGCCACATATATGGGAAAAGGGGAAATATCATATAATTTGAGTGAAAAATATGAGCTTTCAGATCCTCACTCTTTCAATTTTTTCCACAAAAGAATTCCATGAGCTAAGATTGATGTTTATGCAAAATATGGATACTTTCAACCATGAAACATGATTTACTTTTATTATTAGATTATTTTTCCCACAAATTATTTGCTTTTTGTTGGACAAAACACAGCTGAATTCATAGTATTGTTACTATGGTAACTATGGTAACATAAGTAGAATTTTCCTTTCTAGCGATGAAGTAGAGCAGCCACCATATGTTGGTTTCGGTCGACATAAAGTCACAAAAGTAGAGCACAGAAAGTAAGTTAGTCAATTTTAGTTTATTTTATAAATCTGCCTATGAATAATTTGTTTACCTTAGTGTCATTGAGTTTGACTTATCAAAGTTTTACAACTCATCTGAAACAAATTCTGAAACAAAAGGCCAAAAGGAATAATTAGAAATAAAAAAATTCAAGTAAACAGGTAGCACATATTGAGAAACCAGAAAACAGTGTTCACTTTTTGTTAAGGGCTGTTCCAGAAATGATTGTATGGAGGGGGGGGGGGGGGGGGTCGGAAGGCANTTGTTTCTTCAGTGAAAGTCTCCAATTTACCCCACAACCCATCAAATTTTAATTAAAGTGCCTTCCGACCCCCATCCCCCATACAATTATTTCTGGAACAGCCCTAAGAAAAAGCATTTGTAGAGATCTACTCATTCTACTGACTCTTATTTACCCGGGAATTTAGGAAGTTTTTTTTAGCTTCCACAGGCCTTGCTAATATAGCAAAAATTAAAACCTTGCAAAAATTACTTATACTATATGATATATCAATATTTTCCATTTATGGTTAATACAATATAAAAAATATATTTCATAAGATGTGGTAGATTAATTGATTTATTGATATATCATATAGTATAAGTAATTTTTGCAAGGTTTTAATTTTTGCTATATTAACAAGGCCTGTGGAAGCTAAAAAAAAAACTTCCTAAATTTAGGTTCAAATTTGTTTTTGATGTAAATTAATTAATATAAAAGGACCATAATTCAAATGCTTTAGAATAAAATAATAAAAATTAAAACCCAGATTTTAAAGGGAAACAACTCATTTGTCAAAATACGTGTTCCGGTAAAAATAGATATTTTTTCCCTGTCTTCATAGGAATTTTATTGTGAAAATATAGTGGAAACGAAATTCTATGATAAATAAAAATATTTTCTTAAGCAATTGACTGGAAATTGCAATAAAGTTAAGCAGGTAATCTCTGATTGACAGGTAATTAGTGTGGTAAATAGGTCATAATTCAAGTAAACACTGCCGATGAATGTTTGTTTACGACTGAACTAATCCTTTAATTAGCAGAACAGGTGTAATAAAATTATCATTTAGGGCAATTAGATAAAAGTGACAAAGATTATGAGCATCATACTTCCATTTTTGGCGATTTTTCGGAAATCGGGAGATGCTCAGCCCCGGCTCGGGAGACTGGTAGCTAACGGGAGATATGCGAATTTTTGACAAAATATCGGGAGCCTCCCGACGAAATCGGGAGATTTGACAGGTATGTGTCAGCCATAAAGTGACATGAAGATTACTAACATACAAAAAAGTCGCTCAGCTGCCTATGATTATGAGAACACATCCACACAGTCAAATCTTGAAAATATGTGTACAAACCTTATCCAACCACAACACTAAATTAAAAACAGGAAAAAAAAACTGAAATGAAAAATATTCAAAGTAATGCAAAAATAAAAGGAAAAAAAACTAAGGTGAAGAAAGTGAAATAATTTACAGTTTGCAGACAATAGAATGGAAATGCATCAGTTTTCTTAGAATACAGCAAAATTCACGTCAATTGAAAACCATTTTATTGGTGTCATATCATATGTGGATACAACAATATTTATATTTCAGAAGTGACCTATGTTTATACATAACTGATGTTGTGACTGGTAAAGAGAGGTTGTGTACACTGTCAGGATTTTGGTTTGTATTGATTTATTTTGTTTTGGGTTAGGCAAACTTAGTATTCTGTATCAACTTTACTGTGTTCATGCAGTACACAGCTATATATAAATTAACTTAATCATAAAGTTTAGAAATACTTGAAGAACAAAAAGGGTAACAGACAGCAGCTCTATCTTCTTTTATTATTCTAGTTACATTCATTTAGAATCTTCATATTTTTTACTTGTAAAATTAGACTATTGTGATTTGACGTATGTTGCATTTGCATATCCTGATTAACCCAGCGAACATTCACAAGCAATGATATCAAGCACCTAAGATATACCAGCTCACAGTGTTTGTGCTACTTTATACTGCTTCAGTGCATTGTCTAATCAAATATTCTGAATAAAAAAATAAAGAAAACAAGCTTGTAATATTATTTTATTTCCAGGGCAGATACCCATGTAATAGAAAATGACATAGTCAACATTATAGGGGTCCCTGATGGGGATATTTGTATATCAGATAAAGATGGACTGATAATTGTTAACCCAGATGTGTTGTTGTCTGGAACTACTGTTGTATCTAGTGTCTTCTGTATGAGAAAGTAAGTTGAAACATTGTTTATATAAGGGAAAAAATCCCCATTTCATTGACATTGTATGTCTAAGCAATTAATCATTCTGATTGTATGAGTAAATAGGATATGGGTACTTTTAGATAAGCATATTTCTTGTAATCAAAAGCAGATATAACTTTGCATGCATGAGAAAGAGGACTTTCAATAACATACATTTAAGTTATTGAAAACTGTATTTAAGAAGCATGTTACTGTCCTTCAAGCATAAGCTTAGACCAATTTTATTGGCCATTTGGCTATAAATTCTACAGATTGACAACTTAATTGTGGCTAATAAACTGTAGAAGTGGTTTACCAAGTTGAGAAGTTGGTGCTCACCTTTTTTTTATCTTTCAGTTGGTACTCACCTCTTTGAAAATTCTTTTGTCTGTTTGGTTGTTGAACATGTTGAACTATTTTCATATTTAATAATAACCTTCCTAGGTGAGGGAAATTCATGTTTTTAATTTTGCAAAGACTTTGTATTGTTTTTATGTAAATAGTTTATGAATAAAAAATTAAGTACATGATATTTACTGTAACAAATTTTGATATGCTCACAAAGATATAATCATACATAACATTTTTAGGGGAAAAATGTGATAAACACTGTTTTATTGATGGGAGATAATTTTTGGGGAATATTACCACTCTTGGTAAATTTATTACCTCCCATAGCCAAATTACTGATTTGGTGTTTGATACCAAAATAATACTAAAACTGATTTACAGTACTCCAAAAGTACATGAAGTGACCATAAATAAAAATGTTAACCTGATTATACATGTGAAAACAAAAATTTTCGCAGTTTAAAATTTTTTTTGAAATAATCAAAAACATGAATTCACCTCTGTAATAATAATAAAAAATCCAGTTTATAAATGCTCCAACTGCAACAAAGTTCATCACCTAACAAAACAGTTGCTGAGGTAAGTATCAATTGATCAGTTTTTTTAAAATATTTTTAAAACATGCCACTGCTGGTGGACTGTTAGTCCCCGAGGGTATTCACCAGCCCAGTAGTCAGTACTTTGGTGCTGACCCGAAAGCCGATTCTATTTTATAAATTTACAATATCTAAATTTTTGTAAATTTTGTTGAAACTAAGGAGTATCTCCCTCATGCAAAGCTCTGTCCTTAGCTGATTTTGGCTTTAAATTTAGATAATATTGGGTATTTGTTCTCTGTCAGTTTTTAAACATCTTTGAGTTTATGGTCTTCCAAATGTTTAGATTTTATCTGCACTGAAGAGGCATAAGTTGTCGAAATGCGCATATGCAGAATTTAAATTCACAGTAACTTCGGTATTTAGTTATTTCTACAGTTTTTCAACAGCAATTTAGTTGTCAATCTGTAGAATTTGTAGCCAAATGGCCAATAAAATTGGTCTTTGGTTGTTCTTGAAAGACTATAATATTGGTAATTTTGACTATTTAGCAATAAAATTGATAAAATAAAACCAATATTACTCGTTCACTTTCTTAAAAGTCAAATGTTTTTGAAACAGCATACTTTGGATTTTGGACATGAAATAGAAGATTGGTAGTCATGCTTAAGGTACAACATTTATTGTTATTGTAAATTGATGCTGAGATTTGTTTTCTCTCATTTACAGAGGTGTACTGAATGAAAAATTTAAAGTAAGTATTATTAACTTGTTGATATTTTGAGTTTTTTGTCATCAATTACATGTTATAGAACTTAACATTTAATAGTTTATGATAGCTTAAATTATCACATGTCTAGTGAATTAAGTTTATATGTAATGTGAGAAAAGAAATGAACACATGTGTTATGTACTTTGGATTCAAGAATAAACCACAATGTTTTCTCATTTGTTGCCAAAAGGTTGTATAGACTACAGAAAAGAGTGCCAGGGTTTAAGCAGAATTTATTTGAGACATGTATTTACAATTGATCTGGGTAACAGATTTTGTCAGTATCCTTTATCTAATATGATACTAGAAGATATTATGCATTGACCTTAGTCATGAGACATTGATCTATAAAAAATGGAAGGAATGCAGTTGTACTTGCTAGGTCACAAATGATATTTCTTTGGTTTTGAAAATTTGCCATTGTTCCATATGTATATGCTATATCTTATATCTCTTATGTTGTTTATAACAAATATTATTTGAATATTTAACAGAATTCTTTACTCATGATACAAAATGATTTAATTTCCAATGAATAAACAATAAAAGGG
>MJUU01000935.1:0-30225 GCA_002080025.1 Modiolus philippinarum
AAAACGTTTTTTGAAAACCTACGACTTTTCCCCATAGTTAACTACTCCTGAGATGTTAGAGGCTTCACTAAAAGAGAAGTTGGAAAAATTTCCAAAACTGACGAATAAAGATTCTAAGCGTCTATATGGCCTACACAAGATCCTAACAGAGATCCAGTTTGTCAAGAGAAATCCAGCATTCACAAACTTGCTGGCATACTTCGACTCGTTGCCAGGAGTGAAACCGATAGTCGGTAAATTACCATGTAGGCTCCAGGAGAAATATAGCATCAGGGCCCTCAGCTATAAAGTCAGGCATAACGTACCATTTCCGCCATTCTCGGAAATTTGCAATTTCATATCTGAAATGTGCACACCAAAGAACGACCCCTCCATAACTAAGGACTACGATTTCTAATTCACCAAGAAGCCAGCTACTCATCCTACTCAGCAGCAATCAATGAGTAAACCTAGAATCACCAAACGCAAGACTGAAATAGACAGAAATGCGGATGTAACATCCGGTAAAGACACTTTAGATATCTGTATACTATACGAAGTGAATCACCCATTGAATGAGTGCAAGGTTTTAAAAGCGAAATCCCTAGATGAACGCGGGAGATTGCTCAATGAGAATAATAAATGATACAAGTGTTGTGACTCAACGGCTCACATCGGTCGAAATTGCTCTGCACGAATGAAGTACAAAGACTGCGGCAGCAAACGCACCCTACTGCATTGCCAAGAAGTCGAAGTCAACTGTACTACAACGCTCACCTCCTTAAAGGCATGGCGGGGAGTTGCAAGTTATGAATAAGTCAACGGATAGTGACACAGTTAGTATTAAGTGCACAGAGATATTTGGGTGATCGTACAGTGGCAAGTCATGTGCCAAGAAATTGCAATTGAAAGTATACAACAGAGATGAGCCCGACAAGGTTGTCAAGTTATACGCCATTATCGATGAACAAAGGTCTTTAGCTTCATCAGGGTTCTTTAGCTCGTTCAACTTACAAGAGCAACCCGTAAACTACAACTTGTCAACATGTTCTGGTACAGTTCTGACCCCTGGTAAGCAGGGAAGGAACTTAATCCTAAAATCACTGGACGACAATGCGCATTTTGATCTACCATCGCTTCTTGATTGTGATAATATTCCCAACAATCGGAATGAAATCCCAACACCAGAAGTTATGCAAAATCACTCGAACTTTAATGACATGGCGTGCAACATTCAGCCTGTAAGATAACGTTATTTATTGGACGGGACCTTCCCAAGGCACACCATATAGTCGGCCAGCGCAAAGATGAAGACAACGACCGCGCCCCTTAAGCACAACAACTGCATCTAGGATGGATAGTCATAGGAGAAACAAACTGCACACTCATTCACAAGTGAATGTCAACAGGACTCATGTAACCCCAGATGGGCAACATACAAGACTGAAACCTTGCACGAATCAGTTCGAGGTGCGAGGAGGTCATTTCGACCCCGTTAAGGACGAAATAAAATGTGAACGCAAGGACAAGATAAGAGTAGACCTTTCGAAAGAACTAATGATGGTGACAAGCAAAGATGTTCCTTTATATAACGAATAGGGAGTTTAGCCATAGATCAACTGGAAACGGGGTTGCCCTATTACCCTTCAAATATCCAAGATTACCATTGCCAAATAATCGAAGTCAAGCAGCTCGTCGTGCTGAATTATTATGCGCAAGCCTGAAGAACCCCGTTAAACGGGAACACTTCCTAAAATTCATGAAAAAGATTATAGATACTAGTAAAATCATGTCAAAGTCGCTCCACCCCTGCATGAAAATGAAGAATGTTGGTACCTGCCTTTATTTGGGATGTACCGTCCTAAGAAACCAGAACAGATTCTTGGAATTTTTTTCATCTTCAGCCATACATGACGGAGTATCCCTTGAATAGTGTCCTTTTGTCTGGTCCTGACCTTTCGAATAGTCTACTTTGCGTACTCCTTTGTTTCAGGAGGGAAATGGTAGCTATTTCAGCGGATATGCAACACATGTTCCGCTGTTTCATTGTTGAAAAAAAAACACCGAAACTATTTACGGTTCTTTTGGTACAAGGACAACGACATAGACAAAGGTCTTATCGAGTATATAATGAGAGTTTGTGTTTTGGGAATATCCAGTCACCTGCTGTCTCCACACTAGGCCTAAGGAAACTGCACGTGCCGCGGAACCGAAATATGGGAAGATTGTTACTGAATTCGTAACCTGCGACTTTTACGTTGATGACGGGTTAACGTCCTGTCCAAATGAAGGACAGGCTATTTAGCTTTTGCAGGATACACAGAACGCCCTTAAAGAGTTCGGGAATCTCAGACTTCACAAGTTTGCCTCGAATAGTCTCGAAGTTATGGACGCATTTCCTGTGAGTGCTCTAGCTTCAAACCTTAAAGATTTAGACTCGGCAGTTGATGAGAAACCATTACAACGGAGCATTGGACTATGTTGGGATTTGAACGCTGACCAATTCCTGATCCAGAAATTTTCAGACGACAAACCAGTAACCCTCAGAGGGATACTTTCAATCATCAACAGTATTTACGATCCATTTGGATTCCTTGCTCCTGTAATCAATCGGGGGAAATTTCTGCTTCGAAATTTAATTTCGGAGACGGTCCACTGGGACCAGCCTGTTTCGGAAGACTTTGCCCATGAATTGGAAACATGGAGAATTTCTCTCAACGTGCATTCATGAAAAACCTATGCAAAACAGTGACCAGAGAGTTACATGTGTATTCGGGTGCTTCCGAAAAAGTCGTAGTAACCTTTGTGTACCTTATAACGATAGACGAAGATGATAACTCACAAGTGGGCTTCGTAATGGGAAAATCGAAGGTCGCTCCTAATAACGGGCACACTATCCCACGTGTGCAGCTGTCCTTGGTGTGGACACTTATACATCAAGATAGAAACCGTAAAATATTATACATATAGCAAAGTGGTCTTGGGGTGAATCTGTAACGAGACAGGAAGGTTTTACATCTATGTGTCAATAGAGAAGAGACAATTCGGAAGTACTGTACCCCGAAGCAGTGGAACTAGGTTTCACTAGAGACAAACCCTGCTGACTCAGGCACGAAATCGATACCACATTTCTAAATCGGACCCAAACAGCTCTTGGCTGCGACCAACGAGCAGACATCCAAAGAAGACCACGTTCTAGTCAATCCAGACATGGACAAAGATGTCAGACCAGTGGTCAGAACTGCTAAGACAAATTCGGCCACAGAACGACGTGCTATCGGAAAAGACCGCTTCCTAGATTTTCAAAGTTGTCAACGCTTGTCAGAGCAATAGCGCTCCTGAAGGACTTGGCCCGTAAACATAGGGCACAGAAATTCGTCCGAACATGCACGAATTCGGATCAAGACGCAGAAGATTTCATCTTAAGGTCTGTGCAACATGAATTTAAAAAAAAATGAGATTCTACTAGGGGAGCCGCTCACAAAGGGTAGTCAGGTAGCGAACCTTAACCCATTCATTGACGAAAAATGGTTTGCTAAATAAGGGTTGGTGGGCTTGTCAGAAAGTCCGACCTAACCCCCTTTGAAAGGAAACCTCTTTTAGTCCCCGGACGTCACTTTATAACCACGCTCTTGATTGGGGATAAAACACCAAGTAAGACATTTCACAGATGGAGACATAATGGCTGCAGGATTCTGGATTACGAGTGTAAAACGCCACATATCCTCATATATCTACAAGAGAGTTATATGCCGCAAGTTACGGGGCAAGACAGAATGCCAAATTATGGCTGACCTACCTCTAGACAGACTTGAATCAGTACGCCCGTTCACTAACATAGGCGTTGATGTTTTCGGTCCCTGGACCGTATATATAGTAGCACGTACACGCGGAGGTCAAGCTAATTCCAAGCGATGGACAGTTTTATTTACGTGTCTATTCACAAGAGCAGTTCATATTGAATTGAATGCAGAGATTACTTCTTCAGCCTTCATAAATGCCTTGAGAAGGTTCGTTGCGTTAGAAGAGATACTAGTAATACGTTCAGATAGAGGAACGAACTTTGCAGGGGCTGCCGACGATCTGAACGTAAAAGCGGTCAACGTAGAAGATGGGTCTATGAAAAACTACCTACACAAGTCGAAAACAGCTTGGGTTCTTAACCCGCCCCATTCAGCTCACATTGGTGGAGTCTGGGAAAGAATGATTGGTGTCATCAGAAGGATCCTAGACTGGATGCTAATAAACAAGAGATATAAAGATCTAACCCATGATGTGTTAAACACGTTTTTGGCTGAAGTCTACGCCATAATCAATTCTAGATCTTTAGTACCAGTATCCACTGATTCTGAAGCCCCTTTGATTAATTCTCACATTCTCACCCCCCCCCCCCCCCCCCAAAAAAAAAACTGACTATATGTCTATGCATCAGACAAGCTGGATGATTTTAGTGTATTTAGTGTATGAGATCTGTATCTCTCTGAATGGAGACGGATTTAAGATCTCGCCACAATGTTTTGGGCTCGCTGCAGGAGCGAATATCTGCCAATGCTCAAGAAACGCCGAAAGTCGGGACTTCATTGCTAGAGACGTCATCCTAATGAAAGACAAGAACACCTGCAGAATTAAGCAGTTGGCCAGTTGGTGTTATCACGAAAACCTACCAGGGATCTGATTAACACATTAGAAAAACAGAAGTAAGAGTGATTGTCGATGGAAAACCGACAACATACCTTGGTCCGATCACGGACATGATTCTTCTTATTGAAGATAACTGTACATAATGTATATTTTTATCTTGTACCAAGATAATAATGTGTGATGGATTTCAGCAGTTCATTTATCTCATATTATGTTCAATGATAAGTGTCAATATATCATTGGGAGTTGTAGTAATATCCCAAGCGGGATATTAGGCGGGGAGTGTAGTGGAAGAGTTGTTCAATTTATTATATTTTCAACTTAGTATTTGGAACTCGTATGAAGGCTAAATTTCCTGCCCCTACCTATATCTCTTTTTTCCAGTGGAAATCAGGACTAGTTGCCCCGGTTATTTCTTTATTTCTTTGCTTGCATTATTTTAGTTGATTGGCTTGTTTCGTCCTTGTATGACCGAAATGTTGCTCACTAGACAATGAGCTCTTATTAATTAATCAATGCAATGATTGTACATAGTGATAGATATAAGATAGGCAACAAATCTTTTTACATGTGTACTGACAGCAGACGCACATGCAACGACAAAAATTTGCTTACCTTTTAGCTCAAAAGAGAAGAACGCTAGCCTCTTGATTTTTTATTATTGAGCCAGTCTCTCTTCCCAATCGTAATATAGCCTTTTTCTAACCCGAGAATGTAGAGTTAGGTCAAGGTAAACCTAGACAAACTGCCGTAATTTTGCCTTGTAAATTACGTTCAAGTTACGTATAATTACTTTCTGGGAATCAAATGGATATAGCTAGCGGCTTTAAAGCCGCTGCACTCTGGCATAGTTTGGCATCACATGGTCCGACCCAGCATATTCCCTAACCCATAACCTTAACCGTAACCCTTTACACAAGAATTAAAAATAAGGCCAAAAAGTATATGCATTATTGAAACAGCCGAGACATGTACATGTTAAGCAATGAAGGGATATGGAGTAAATGCACATGAGACAAAGTCTCTACAAATACATGGTAAAAAGCAATGGAACAACGCTTTTATTGTTGTTCTTCATCTTGAAGTCACCACGAGGCCTTCAACAATGAGCTTTGTCCATACCTCATAGCAAGTTCAAGACGGTCCCTAGCACCGGTTTGAGCGGAATTCATTGCTAGATGTCGAGCAGCGCTACATCCATGTTTATTCTGGCCATGGATGCGGGATTGTCAACAAACATTAAGGAAACTGGCAAAGTGTTCTCACAATCACTGTCATCAGTTGTCTCTGATTTGTAACCGGAGTGCTAGATTCTGGCTCGTGTGTCACTCCAATGTAAAATCCGGCTTCCAGGATATTGGAAATAATAAATGCTTTATAAACAAAATGTTTATTTGTATCCTAAATACATCTCAGTCATGAAATACACAACACATTGTGGTGACCATGTTTTCTTGTTACATATTATAAAATAAAACGGTAGCCAAAAATATTGAGCGTCTGCTCGTTTCAAATCCTAACGTTTTACTGTCCCTGCGATCCGGTGAGTGACGTTATTTATAGTTCCTAGGGGCAACGAGCCCGGCCGGGGAAGCGGCCGGCACGTGAAGCGAAACGGGAATTGTCCCGGCGAGAATAAACGTGGCCATACTCGTAACTATAATAATACTAACATTAACTAAATAACCCATATAAAACGTAAACAAGTAAACAAAGTGACCACCGTCACACTTTGAAACTTCATAAATAAAGACATTTATATATATTGATGTTATCCTTTTAAGTGCTAAACCACCTTCAAAAAAGCAATTTCCTGTTGGGAATTGTTCAGGATCACTTGAACTTGGCGACCACAATACTGGAATACTAGTATTGTCCACAATACTGGAATACTGGTATTGTCCCCCCGGGGGGGGGGGCACCTGGTCTGAAAATTGACGGGGGTGTTCTTCCAGTGGTTCAAAACCCTGACCCCTTTCTAGACAAATTTTGACGGATTCCTATACCCCATTCTAGACAAATGTGTACAAGTATAGAACCCGTATGTACATAAAAAGTAGGATTTTTCTTCATGTCAAGTCAATATACCAATTAAATAGTCAAATAATTTGTTAGAATGCAATTATCAGCAACTGATTCTTGCTGAAAGATGCTTTTATGATATATTTATGCAACCAGATCTTCTCCTTTACCCCATCATAGACAAGAAAATCTGACCCCTTTCAAGACAAGGTTAAAAAATTATACCCCTTTCTAGACAATTCAGCTAAAAATGCAACCCCGTTTGTCGGAACATACCCAGTACCACTTATATAGGCAGTGCCCCCCCCCCGGGTATTGTCCACAATACTGGAATAAAAATTGTATTCCAGTATTGTATTCCAGTATTGTACCAGTATTGTGGTCGCCAAGTCCTTAGTAATATAAAGTTTATAGGGTATTGTTCGTTTTATGATAAAAAGAAAATTAAAGTAAAAAAAAAGGTGTTATTTTGTTATTTTAATTGGAGTTATTAGGTGATCAAAGGTGATAACTGGTAGTTTAATTAGAATGAGAAGGTAATTAGTATGTGTTCAAAGGTAATTTCCTTTGATCACAATTTAATTAACGACCCTATTAGTATGACAAGCCATATTGTATATTGAGTATCCAAGCTGATATGAATATGAAATTGAGTAAAAGAAAACTACAAAGGTATTAAATTGTGAGCATTGCAAGTACATAGACTTTAAATACTTGGGGTATATTGCTATTGGTCTCTACTTCAGAGAACTACTATGGCTCCCAACACACTTTTCAATCCGTTGTGGTCGCCAAGTTCAAGGGATCCATTGTTCAAATAAACACTGTAGTTTTTTATGGATCTATGATTAGGCGAATTGATATTTAATGGTCGATTGGGTGACTTTGGGACGAGTTTGGCGAGTTGACTGTGGGACGAGTTGTTCTAGTTCCATTAACCTTGTTAGATATCACGTGACTACGTCCATTTTATTTTCTTTCATCAAGATGTAAACAGACTAAATTGATGATATAACACGCCCTATGCCACATTGTAAGATTCAAATCTGTTGCGAAAACTAATTGTGAAAATGTTGGCAATTATCAATTGATATGCTTCAATTATTATCTGGTATTTGCACGGTTTTCCGTTACTGTACATCTTCACTTCGAAGTTCGAGAGGTGAAAAGTCCGTGAGTCTGAAATTTTATCAATATTTCATTTCAAGGTTGATATACGAAGCTCCAGAGCCCACAAAATGAAGTTTCACGAACGCACTCACTACGTTCGCAAACGGTACCCTTCGCGAAACTTCATTGTGCGGGGCTTCATACTTCAAGTTCAATTTGAAATGAAATCTTCATAGATAAGATTATCCTCGGACCACAGTCACTTGTACTGGTCTGGCTGATAGAAACAAGTGAATGTGCTAGGGACACTAGTTTTTGGCTCTATTTGCCTCACGTATGAGGAGCTATACAAAGCTGAAACTGCAGAATGGTAACATTAGTAATATACTGTCATCATTGGAAAGAGTCAGAGATTTGTGGTCATAGATAATTTAGTGATGATGTCGCAGTTAAATTTTGACCAATCACTGAGCAGAGAAAATGTAAACAAATCAAACCGGAAGTTACTCTGGCGGTGCAGGACTCTAGATTTTTTATCAAACATATGGGAAATCAACCAACTTTTGGTGTTATTATTTAATTCAATTTCGATCTAAAATTTTATATGATGAATGTTTTATGCTTACAATGTTACAAAGAAGTCGTCATATTAATTTCAAAAATGTGTGTTGACAGACATTGATTTTGTACTGTGGCCTTTTCCATACGATCAGTACTGATTTCCCAATGTTTCACCTCTTAAAAAAAATCAATATCCCATATCTACAGAATTATCTATAACATTCTAGGCAAGGATAATTTCACATAAAACCTTGAATCATTCCAAACTGAAAATATTGCTTTCACTATATTGTGTTCCTCATTATAGGGGGTCCTGGCAGTGAGATTGTTTCCATGATGGATTAGACGCATCAGATTAGGAGACTGGGTTAGGTAGACGCACATAAATCCATACTGATGCACTGGGGTCAGCGTTACAGAATGCTACTAGTACTACACCTCATTCCCATCATTGTTTGTTGGGTTGTCCATACGTTGCACCTCACTTCATCATGGTTCTCCTAGAAAGGAGGCTCAGATAGGTTACAGATAATCATGTCTGACTTAGTACCGCCTGTGCCGTTAGCCACTAGTCCTATGCTCTTGAAAAAATGACTAGTTACTATTACAAGTCACTATCCTGGAAGGCTATTTAAAATTTTCCCCGTTTGAACATGGAATCTTCTGTAAGGGCTAGTAAAATTTAGTTAGTAGTACACAGGACCTTACTTCTACAAGGGATTTACACTAACAGTCGCCAAAGGTGACTAAAAATTGGGCTGGGCAAATGAAGAGTAGGATACTTCTAGCCCAGGTGGTGACTGAATTTTTTGGTGTCTATGTCTGGAATTCGTGTGTTGGTTTTAGAACACAAAGTAATTTATGCAACTATTTCCCGATTTGCTATGATTTTGTGTGTTACCAGTACAATCCCTAATATGTTTGTGGTGATATCGATACCATCATAGGTTTCCCAGCCAAAGAGCAAACAAACTACAGCAGAAAAAGGGAAGTTTTTCAGACATATCCGAAGGTCAAGAAACCTTGCAGTTCACGTTCAAGAAAAAGCTGCCAGACATAAAATAAAGTTATAAGACTACAGTTTCAGAACCAATCAGCAGACAATTTTTTAGCTCACCTGGCCTAAAAGGCCATGTGAGCTGTTGCCATCACTTTGCGTCCGTCGTCCGTTCGTCTGTCCGTCTGTCAACTTTTTCAAAGATCTTCTCCTCTGAACCTACCAAGCCAATGTGAACCAAACTTGGCCTGAATCATCACCAGGGTATGGCTTCTCAAATTTATGTTCGATTAGTTGGCCGGTCAAAAAACATGGCCGCCATTGCTAAAAATAGAACATAGGGGTAAATTGCAGTTTTTGGCTAATAACTCGAAAACCGTTACAGATATCAAAAATCTGATTGAGTAAAAATGATCAGCATGATGAGATCTACCCATTGTGCGATTTTGAAGAAAATCTGAAAACCCATCTCGGAGTTGTAGCCCTTTTTCCGTTAAATTTTCAAAATTTTTGCATTTTTTATTTTAAAAAGTGTAACAGATAGAGGTCAAGGGTAAATTGCAAAAATGTTCAGCATATCAAGATCTACCCACCCTGAAATTTTGAAGAAAACCCATAAACCCTTGTAGGAGTTATTGTCTTTTTTTCACCGAATTTTTTAAATTTTCGTATTTTTTATCTATTATTTCCAAAACTATAGAAGGTGAAGGTTAAGTGTAAATTGAAGAAATGTTTGCCATGCTGTAGCGACTTCAAAACTGATGTTGAAAATTGTTCCTTGACTGCCATTTTCAAAATGGCCGCCAAAAAAGGCCGGAAAATTCAACGTTGTCCGATTTCAATGAAATTTGGTTTCCAAATAGATCTTGATGTTGCGAGTTCAAAACCGATGTTGAAAATTGTTCCTTGACTGCCATTTTCAAAATGGCCGCCAAAAAAGGCGGGAAAATTCAACATTGTCCGATTTCAATGAAATTTGGTTTCCAAGTAGATATTGATGTTGCGACTTCAAAACAGAAGTTAAAATTGTTCATTGACCACCATTTTCAAAATGGCCGCCAAAAAAGGCAGGAAAATTCAACATGGTATTTGGTTTCCAAATAGATCTTAATGTTGCGAGTTCAAAACTGGTGTTGAAAATTGTTCCTTGACCTCCATTTTCAAAATGGCCGCCAAAAAAGGCGGGAAAATTCAACATTGTCCGATTTCAATGAAATTTGGTTTCCAAGTAGATTATGATGTTGCGTCTTCAAAACTGATGTTGAAAATTGTTTGTTGACCGCCATTTTCAAAATGGCCACCAAAAAAGGCGGGAAAATTCAACATTGTCCGATTTCAATGACATTTGGTTTCCAAATAGGTCTTGATGTCGCAACTTCAAAACTGATGTTAAAAATTGTTCGTTGACCGCCATATTTAAAACGGCTACCAAAAAGGCGGGAAAATTCAACATTGTCCGATTTCAAAGAAATTTGATTTCCAAATAGATATTGATATTGCGACTTCAAAACCGATGTTGAAATTGTTTGTTGACTGCCATTTACAAAATGACGTCTCGACTTCAAAACTGGTGTCGAAAGTGGTCCTTAGCAAGAACGTTTTTTATCAAAAAATCCCAACAAAGAAATATAATAAAACATGATCAGACTTTAAAACAGTGTAAGATATTGGAGGTGTTCGACCTACAAAAGTTTGAGAAACTGAAGATCAACTGTATAACTTACATTGTTACCTTGATTGTGGCAACTAAAAACCAGGTGAGCGATACAGGCTCCTGGGAGCCTCTGGTTTATCTGACATATGGTCCTGTTTGCTGAAAATTTTGTCAGACCTACTAAGTTTAGTCTGATATCACCTTTGTTTATTATGCTGTTTTTGATATGTCTGGTATTTTAGTGATTTTTTACTTTAAACAAACTTATAAAAAAATGATTAAGAGTATTCATGTACACAAGACAATATTCCAACAATTACAAAGTAAAGTGCAATGGAACAGTACTTAAATTGTTATCTTCTGAAATATCATCTCTTTGTTTTCTTGCAAAAAAAGCTGGGCGCCTAAAAAAATGCTGGGCATTTTGAAATTGAAAATTAGGAGACCAGGTGGCCACCATGGTTCAAAAGTTATTGTATATCCCTGTACTACTAGCCCCTTAGCTAGTGAATCGAAAAGACTGCTTAATATTGGTTAACCCTTCAGCACTGTATTATGCTGTATTACCATACCCCATTCCAAGGTTGAAAGAAGTGAATTTACTGAAATAAAATCTGTTTTAAAGTCTTGATGAACCTTTGCCATTACTTTGCTTTTTTCATCGGGCTGTCTGTATGCCATACTTTTCCTTTAACAACTTCTATAGAACTGCTGAATGGATTTGAACCAAACTTTGCATGAATGATACAATGAACTTCTAAGCTGCTGACCAGGTATACCAATATGGTCATGATGGTTGCCAGCAGTTAATTCTATGTTACAAGATTGTATATTTATACCCCCCACGAACGAAGTTCAGGGGGATATATAGGAATCACTCTGTCTGTCCATCCGTCTGTCTGTCTGTGATAGCAAACAATTTTTCGTAACAGTTTTCTCAGTAACTACTCATCACTGCAACTTAAAATTTTGTATGCAAGTTGAGCATGATGTCCTTTACTGCAAGTAGCGATTTCAGGATTGCTAGACATCTACTTCCTGTCATGCCTGTTTACAAACTTTTTAGTCCATTTTGGAGATCTTTTGTTAATCATTGAAACTTTTCGTAGCATTTTTCTCAGTAACTACTCATCACTGCAACTTGAAATTTTTTATGCAAGTTTAGAATGATATCCTTTACTGCAAGTAGTGATTTCAGGATTACCGGACATCTGCTTCCTGTTTACCGACTTATTTAATTTTCGAGATCTTTCGTCAATCATTGAAACTTTTTGTAACATTTTTCTCAGTAACTACTCATCACTGCAACTTGATATTATTTGTGCAAGTTTAGAATGATATCCTTTACTGCAAGTAGTGATTTCAGGATTACCGGACATCTGCTTCCTGTTTACCGACTTAGTTAATTTTCGAGATCGTTTGTCAATCATTGAAACTTTTTGTAACATTTTTCTCAGTAACTACTCATCACTGCAACTTGAAATTTTGTATGCAAGTTTAGAATGATGTCCTTTACCGCAAGTAGCGATTTCAGGATTACTGGACATCTACTTCCTGTTTACCAACTTAGTTAATTTTGGAGATCTTTTTACCCAAATTTCACAGAATTTTTAGCAAAGACTGGAATTGTGCAATTATAACTATTTTTGTGACAAATTATATTGGGGATCTTCTACTCCAATGGGTAGTGGGGGGTATTATTTTGTGGCCCTAAAGGCCACAGTACCTCTAGTTTTTATACCCCGCCACACGAAGTGGCGTGGTATTATGTGATACCCTCAGTCGTGTGTCCGTCTGTCCGTCCGTCTGTCCGTCCATCCATCCCCCAAAGGTTTCCAACTGATAACTTGTGAAAGAAATATCACAAGATCTTCAAACTTGGTATGCAATTCGTTTACCACAAAACTCAGGTCAAGTTCGATTTTGGGTTCAGAAGTCCAAGGGGTTCTGGAGTTATGCCCCTTGAAACTTTGAAATTTTGCGAATTTTAGGGTTTCAGACTGATAACTTGTGAAGGAAATAACACAAGGTCTTCAAACTTGGTATGTAACTTGTTTACTACAACACTCAGGTCAAGTTCGATTTTTGGTTCAGAGGTCCAAGGGGTTCTGGAGTTATGCCCCTTGAAACTTTGAAATTTTCCGAATTTTAGGGTTTCCCACTGATAACTTGTGAACGAAATAATGTAAGGTCTTCAAACTTGGTATGTAAGTTGTTTAACACAAGACTCAGGTCAACTTCGATTTTTGGTTCAGAGGTCCAAGGGGTTCCGGAGTTATGCCCCTTGAAACTTTGAAATTTTGCAAAATTTAGGGTTTCGTACTCATAAATTGTGAATGAAATAACATAATGTCTTCAAACTTGGTATGTAAATTGTTTACCACAAAACACAGGTCAAGTATAATTTTGGGTTCATTGGTACACATTATCCTGGAGTTATGCCCCTTTTTACTGAGAAATTTTGTGAAACGTGGCGGGGTATCATGTAATCTACCATTACTATTTTTTCAGTTGTAAACAGTAGTTATGCCTTTTGACACTACATTACCATACCATGTTACAAGGTTGTATATTTTTTTTTTCAGTTGTAAACAGTAGTGATGCCTTTTGACACTACAGTACCATACCATGTTACAAGATTGTATATATTTACAGTAGTTAACCTGATCTTGATGTTCCACGCATCCTGTGTTAATTGTGATGTCTATGTTGTAAGTAAAATCTGCAGTAGGGGGCGGTATATAGTGATCATGGTATCTGTCTGTCTGTTAGTCCGTTTGTTCGTCCGTCTGCCCTAGGGTACCTTCTTAGTGGCGACAACTCCTCCTGGACTACTTGATAGAATTCACTGAAACTTTCACAGAATGCACAGTACATGTTGCCATTGTGCATCAGCTATTTGAAAATTAGATTAGATTTAAAAACCCCACTCGTTAGAGAGTGGGGTATACTGCATTCATCTTGTCTGTCCATCCGTTCGACGGTCCCTTTGTCCGTTCATCTAAAAATTTATTTCTCTCACATTTTTCTCAGCTTTTTGTGGAGGAATTGATTTGAAAATTTGTATATAGCCTCTATGTGATGTGTTTAAAGGAACATCCTATTTTGAGTCCTATCAGATATATACTTCATGTTTAATGAAATGTGGACTTAATTAAGTCACGAAGTGTAGTGAAAAATGAATTTTTCGTTGCAGTTTTCTCAGCTTCTACAAGAGGGATTGATTTCAAAATTGGTGTATGCAGCCTCTATATGGTTAGTTGTAATGAACCTATAGGATTTTGAGTCTCATCAGATGTGTACTCCCTGTTAAACAAAATGTGGACTTAGTTACTAAATGTAATGAAACATGAATGTTTTGTCGCTACTTAATGTAATGAAACATGAATTTTTTCTCGCAGTTTTTTCAGCTTCTATAAGTATGATAAGAGGGACTGATTTCAAAATTGGTATGCAGCCTCTTTATGGTCAGTTGTAAGGGACGTCCTATTTTGAGTCGTGTCAGATGTGTATAACTTTGTTACAGTGAAACCTGTCTAAACCGAACCCTGACAAAACCGAAAACCTGTCTAAACCAAACACAATGTGAAGACCCTTTCTATAATTTTCTTTATATTTTGAACCTGTGTAAACCGAAACACCTGACAAAACCGAACAAAATCTTCAGTCCCAAAGGGGTTCGGTTTAGACAGGTTTCACTGTACTATTGTAAAACATGAATTTTTCGTCCAAGTTTTTCTCAGCTTCTATAAGAGGGATTGATTTCAAAATTGGTTACTGCAGCCTCTTTATGATTAGTTGTAAGGAACCTCCTATTTTGAGTCCTGTTGTACTTGACTTCTACTTTTATGAAATGTGGAATTAGGAAATATAGAGAAACATGATTTTTTCCATCACAGTTTTCTCAGCTCCTGTAAGAGGGATTGATTTCAAAATTGTTGTATGCAGTATCTATATGATTAGTACATTACTACATTTGGTTTATTCTTCAGGATTATATCATTGTGTCCATACTTGTATTGTGTCCAAATCATGTATTTTGTCCACACACACTTCAGTTTGCACTTGCCAAGTTGATTCAGTTTTTTTTTTTTTTTTTTTTTTTTTTTTTTATTAATCAAACAGGGAACATGGTGTTTGATATTAGTGAGCTTTGCTCACAGTCCTATTGTCCTAGTTTTATTTCATTGCTTTCTGTAGGAAGATCTACAAATCATAAAGCCATCTCTTCTAATGCACCATCCATTAATTTTGTGAATATTAAACTCCTTCAAAACTGTAAGATTCCAAATATACTTTCAGGTTATCATTCCTATGATTTAGTTATGCATCCTGTTCAAATTTATTTCACAAAGACAAAAATTGCTCATTTGTAGTGCAAATGACAAACATGATGAAACATGTCCCCTGGAAATTCAAGAATTTTTATATGAAAACATACACATTAGTTATGGCAGCAACAATGATACACCTTTTTTTATTGTGTCCACTGTCTAGGTTGACAGTACCACACAAATTTGCAATTTGTCGATCCTGTCAGTCCTGACGGACCAAAAAAAACACTTATTCCACCAGTTATTTTATGTAATGAACTGAACGACCAGAAAACAAAAAAAGGCAGGTGTAGGTTATTTTTCAATCATTGGTATTTAGATTATCATAGTTTTTTCCATGTCCATGTCCATAATTTGGTGGCACTGTAGGCTTTTGCAACATCTTTGAAATGATTGGTGGCTGGAAATGGACTGGCAGAGGAATAAAAAAAATACTAAAGAGCAGATTATAAACGGACCTGACTAAAGTTTGCTAACCAAATAGCAATGTTGGAATGAATGGCTACTTTGTTGTATGATGAAACAAAACTGATCCATGTGTAAATTTAAAAATAAAAAAAGACTTTTCTTTAACTGTTTGCAACAAGTTTAGACTTATTTCAACTAATGACAAGAAAAATACTTGCATATTTGTTGTCAACGGCATCCTACCATCGGAACCCTTCTCTTCCCTTTTGAGTTACCTATGGTGAGAGTGAATTGCCAGCTCAATTCTGTGGCAAAAACAGGCAAAAGCAGAATCCCGAAAGACTTTTGCCCACATTTTTTGTGACAATTTGTAAAGAGTCACTGACAAAGTTCGCTAGTGATTTTCTATTCCTTTATCCCAAAATGCCCATACCTGTCAACTCACCCGATTTCTGCGGGTCAGACCCGATATTTTCACTCGTCACCCGATGAAATGCGGTAACCCGATCGGGTCGTTAAATAACCCGAGAATCGAAGTTGTTCACCCGGATTTGATTTCCGGTAACGTTTTGTGTCTTAATGTTCGTATTTACATTTCCCGTTTTGTGTTTTTTTACTTCATCGGTTTGAAATACTGTCTCCTATTGTTATAATTAAGCCATTATGGAGTTTTAGGAGCCGTATTTAAGATAACTACACGCATTGAGTGTACTGGGAATGTCTTCTTCTCAATGGAAAAGACCTATTTCTGGACCAGCAATGTCGTCGACAACCCCACAAAACGGAAAAGCTTTACAAGTGTTTGCGGTTTAAATAAAAGTTTGATTGGGGCGTTTGGTAAAATCAAGCGACCTGGTAATTAGTAAATCAGACAGTCAACTTTACTGATAGTTACAATGATCAACAACGATTTTAGGTCATAATTAAAAGCGATTTTAGGTCATAATTAAAAGCGATTTTAGATCAGAATTAAAAATTGACACATTATGCCCAATTTTGGTCAAAGTAAAAATCTTAATCAGAAAAGGTGAAGCAAAGCCAAAGATATTCAATAGACATGAAATTTAATTAGCATGTCTGTTGTTTATAAGTAGGTAGTAAGTGAGTATTACAGTGGGCAAAGAAATTGCTCTATAAGTAAATAAACTGGGTTGAAAAAAGTCTGTCGCGCATTTATAATAGAATAATTGGGATAAAAAAGTTCGTCACGTGTTATGACCAGATTTTTTACCATCCAATGCAGGTTATGACCAGATTTTGGGTCATTGGAGGTTGACAGGTATGAATGCCCTCATTTTACCCAGAATTTGTTTTTCCTGCGTAGTTGTGAGGTTTCTTATCTTCTTGATTTGAAAACATGAATGCATTTGACAACTTCCATACAAGACCACATGAAAAGTTCACTTTTGACTTGAAAAATTAAATCATTATTTTTGTTTACTTTTTTCTCTTATTAGGTTCAGTAGGATCAAATGTACTATTTGGATTGATTTTTTTAACACGGCATATCAAGGATTACAGTATTTTTGTCTTTTTAAAAATGTTGCTTATGTCACCAATTTCTTGACGGACATTTGACGGACATTGTGACATTAGCAACAAGGAAAACAGCATTTCTTGCTTAATTCCTGAAATGTTAGAATAAAATATTGATTTGATGTTCTTTAATGTACTTTAACAATTTCTAAAATTAACCAAGTCATTTGTTTCGAATTAAATTAATGTAATTATTGCAGAAAACATTGTGTCTAATGTCACCCTTTGACAGGACATTTTGTATCTAATGTCACCAATTGACGGAATGTATTGTGTCCAATGTCACTTTTTGATGGAACATATTGTGTCTAATGTCACACACTGACGGAACACATCATGAAAGGTTAATTTAAAGTTCTGTTATTAACTTTTATTACTTCTCATAACAACCAAGTCATCTATCATTGAGTGTATTAATATTACTAATTCAGAAAACATTGTATGTTATAGATCACAATTGAAAATGACTTTGTGTCTAATGTCACCAGCTGACGGAACATATCGGGTCTAATGTCATCAATTGACGGAAATGATTGTGACAAATGTAACCCATGTTGTGCTGGCAATGCCAAATGTGCTCAACAGCAGCATGAAAATAAAAGGATTTAATCCTTTATGCTTTGAAGGAAAATTAAACAGGGATTGCGCTACAACAATACAAAAAATTCAAGTTGAACATACACATAAAGATAGTGACATATACATGTAATTATGTCCCCTAAACAAAGTTTTGGAGAGATATTGTGTTTACTCCTTTTCTTATCATTATTAATATTTACCAGTACTATTGCCTTTTTTAATGAAGTTATGCATCAACAATATGCAGTACGGTGTCAATTGAGCTTATTCCATAAAAGCTCTCTGACCTCTCAATAGACCACTTTCCTGTTTCTTTTTATGAATGAATTGCTCCGGTTGACTTGGGGTCAATCGGCGCAAATTGCGTCACTGAACATTGTGACGTTGAAAAATCTATATTGTGACGTCAAAATTTTACGGGAAAATTCACCAACTGGAAACTCATCTATTGGTTTCATTTGCATATTTTCACACCAGCTTCATACCACAATGTACCTGAATATTTGCTTTATAGTAGCTTATTTACAACCAAAAATAAAGATAGACAAATCCTCAAGATTCTGAGTTTATTGCTTGACTGATTGACCATCACTTATTTTACCCAACATCTAAATTTCCATTGTCAGTTTGATGGGTCAGGTACCATTTGCTTCGGTTCTCACTTAGTTACTTTACTTTACTTTGCTGATGCCCAAAGATTGTTGGAGCTTTGATTTCCTGTTTTGTCTTGAATATAATGCTGTTCTATTTTTAGTGTTTTCCCATAATACTGATTCTTCCTTGCATTTTTCTTTTTCATGCTCATAGAAATTATTCTTATCTTGGTTCTGATTGAGGGTCAGAGAAGTGACAGCTATCTGTACCATCAAAGCCAAGGGCCAGAAAGTGACATTAATCAATTGATGCTTTACAGATTTTTTTTTACTATATTGTTGCTAAATCTGATGGGTGCAATATGTGAAGCAGATCTTGCTTGCCCTTACAATTATCTGATTATGCTCCAAGTATTTTAGGGTTTCCCTCTTGTTTTAGTGTTATATTTAATTATTTGTTGGGTATTTGTAATATGCTATATTTATTATTGTATTTTCTTTATATTCAATGTACATTGTATGTGTTATCCACAATTGCCAGGCCATTTGGTTTGTTTCTTTTGATTTATAACAATCTTATACTCTGAGATTAGTACCTGAAAAATGTTTGGCACAGACTGTAAAGGTCCAGTATTTTTGCCATTAGAACTGAATAAACTTAAATGTTTACTTTAGAGTTGGAAGTAATGGACTGCTTTTTGTTATTTTCACATGTCCAAACTTCCACAAAAACAAAAGTTCATGTTACTTGTTTCAGAAGTAGTTTCTTTATGCAACGTTCCCATGATGAGTCCGTCAAACTGTGACAATTGAAACAGAAAGTCCGTCAAATTGTGACAATAGGAACACCAAAGCCCAGAAAACATATAAAACATGATTACAAATGGTAAAATGTGTGACCAATTGGCATAAATTGACACCCCTGTCATCAAAATCACTTTTGATTTTATAGAAGTTGATTAAAAACAATGAAAATATGGACACATGTTTCAATCTTTTTAGTTGCTAATGTGAAAATGTTTGACAGACAGCATTTGATTCATTTTTTCATCTTCCTTACTAATTTGTTGACAAACCTGCCATATTCAAGTCATAAAGCTCATCTTCAAATTGGAATATTTGTTGTTCAAAGGCTTTAGTCTGTACAAAATAATGAAAACTTTGATGGGTGAATGTGTATAATGTCACCGAAGCATTTTGACGGAAATGACATTTGCAACATTTTAAGACACTTTTTAGCAGATTTTTTTCATAAAAAATTTCTGTTCCTCAATCAAATAAGATAGTTTTGCCATTATACTTTTTAAAGATATGATCTAAAATTGAATTCCAGTAACAATAGGGATCCAAAACAAACTGTTGCAAATGTCACAAAATTTGACGGACAACATTTTGCATTCGCACCATTACCAGTTTTTTCATCTTTTGAATTTATCCCCACAGTCCACAAAGTTTTTTTGATGTGTATACATAAGCCTTTGACCTACTTAAACAAGATATACCTTGATAGGGTATAATCAGTTCATAATTTGTGCTTTATTCAATGATGAATTGAGGGAATATTTGTAGAAGTGAGTTGTGTCCGTCAAATATTCCGTCAGTTCAGACAGACATTTTTGTTTTTTGCTTAAATGATTTACATTAATTATTAAGGAAACATTGTATGTGATTGATGTGATATATATTGACAACATGAACTCAAATCCACTTGGTTTTACTCATTATTTTTATTAGAAATTTAAGGGTGAAAAAATTGACAGACAAAGTGACATTAGCAACACAATTCCATGGAAGTTGTCATTTGTATCTGATACATCAAAGTGAATAGGAAGTAGACTCATGATAAAGGGAATTTTTGATATCACGTACAAAATATCATGTACAGAATAAACATAAAGTTATGGTACATGCATAAATTAGTGACTAGGAAAATTGTTTTATATAGAGAAATTTTCAAGAATTAAGAAATGAAATGCAGTCGTAAATCTTGAATTATAACCAACACTAATTTGTGTTTTAATTGTTTTCTTTTCTTTTTTTTCAGATAAATACACAAGATAATGACACCTTTGTGGCAAGGTTCCCAGACGAACCTGCTTCATTTGGGAGTGAGCTTCCAGAGAATGGCTTGATGGTTTGTTATTATTTTCTTGTTTAAATTTATAGATTCACCCATTCTTGTCTGACATATTCTTGCTTATAAAAACTAGATAATCAAACAGAAATATATTCAGTTGAGGATCATAAATTCTACTATTTATTACAGGAACTATATATCAGCATCAAGGCTGGTTTCTTAATCGTGCTTGTTCAGATATTTTGGATTTTATTTGTAATCAAAAAGTATTGATAAAATGTAAAATGTTGATACATACTAATACAAAATGAATAAACAATGCTAAAACTCAACGAGGATAAAACCTACTAAAGGCTGTACAGAAAATTATTAATCGTATAAAAAGAATACAGATGTATGAAACCATTCCAAGATAAATAAGCAGCTCATTATCAATGTAATATTAAAAGGGGCTTCAATGGGTGTTTAGAAAAATAAATAAAGGTTCTTGTAACTTGTCTTATAAGGAGAAAACTACAAAAGTTTTGAAACCATACTGCAGTCTGGGTATTTTTTGTTCATATCTCTGTTTAGAGTACTTAATTGCTCCATTTTATTGTTGAATAACAAAATACATGTAACAGCTCAATACTGCAACCACTTGTGTGGCTTTAATGTAAAGATTTTGTATTATAAAAATTACCACATAAGCTATTTATAATCAAGAAGGGAGATAATCTTATTTAACCTACCAATAAACCTATTTTGTCAATGAAATCAAAATTATCTGCTCTTTGACCATATTTAGTTAACTTGGTACAGGGATTTAATCCACAAATTTAATTCTCATAAGATAACAAACATAGTTATATCTTTTCATTCAAAAATTGTGAAAGAACCATGAAGTTCACTTTGCATGATCTAAGAAAACCCCCTTACAAATAAAAAATCAAATGACATTTGTAGACCAAGCTTTATATTTTCTTTCATGTTTCAAATTAAACCTTGAAACAAAAAAAAAGCATCATTGGTGTTTGGTATTACAATTATGCTCAAAATGTACCATAAATTGACTACAAACTACACTGTGTATATATTTCACAAGTATTTCTGTTATTATGCCTACCTAGGAAACAACCTGTCTTTGCATGGGTGTGAAATAGTATTATTGACTTGGTTAGACAAGTAGGTAAGCATAGGTAATCATTGGCTCTTCACTCAAATAAAACTGCATGGAATATACTAAGTAACATGGTATTGTCTAAAGTATCGGAGATTTCAGTCCATAGATTAACCAATTTCGCAAAGTCAGGTGATAATTAAGATAGTGTTGCAATTGGACACAAAGTAATACTGTTCCTGCTTGCCTCATCACATGATCATATTCTTAATACTAGTAGTCCCTGATATATATTTATAATATTAGACATTGATTTGGAATTAAAAACATCCAAGCATGCAATATATTACTCTATTTAATTGACCTGACTGGTCACAGGTCAATTATTTTGGGATTATTCATGTTAAAATAACCTACAAGACAGAGAAAATTAAGCCACATCAAGCCTGTTCAATAAATTACAGTAATAGGTCCTGTTGACATGATTTATTACCTTTTGTGGGCCCTTATGAGATAATCTCTTTGCTAATTAATTGCAATGTTGTGCAGAAATATCAGCATACAGGAAAGCGTGATCCTTACTCTTGTATTACATGTTCCTGATATTTGAGATTAGTTTTCACTTAATATTTATGGTACTGGAACTCTATGTTGCACATACTTTTCTTTTTTAGCTCGCCGGGACGAATGTCCGGAGAGCTATTATCATACCCCCGGTGTTGGCGGAGTCGGCGTCAGCAAAACTTTAACCTTGCTTGTGGAATTGAGACCTGAATAGCTAGGATGTTGATATTTGTAATGTGACTTCCTTGTCATGAGAGCTTTCTTCTGGTACTATACTTGTAGACATTTTGACCTTGACCTTGTCCTTAGGGCAATTTTTAAAAAACTTTAACCTTGCCTCTAGAAGGTAGGCTTTTAGTGATAGGGTGTTCATATTTGGTGTGTTACTTCCTTATGATGAGAGCTTTCTTCTGGTACCATACTTGTAGACATTTTGACTTTGACCTTGCCCTGAGGGCAATATTTTAAAAACTTTTTAATGACAAATCCGTGTCTGAGCTATAACTTTTTTCTTGTTTAAGATAGGGTTTTGATATTTGGTATGTGGATAGATCACCTCAAGGCTAAATGTCACGTACCTTTGTTAGTGACCCTTGACCTTTGACCTTAGGGTCACATTCATGCTTTTTTCTATGACAAATTCGTGTCCGAACTATAACTTTTTTTCTCGTTTGAGATAGGCTTTTGGTATTTGGCATGTGGATAGATCAGGCCTATGAAAATAAATTGTGTGTTTAGGGTAACATTGTGTTCAAAGTTAGGTAGGGTAGGTAGGAAAAATTTTTATTTTAATATTTTTTTTTACATTGTAGTAATGGAGGAACATTTCTGACTTTAACAGTGCTTGTTGTAAAATAGGCAAAAAAAGGTTAGGGTAGACATAAAATTTTAGGTAGGGTCGGGTTACCCTAAACTCACAACTTTTTTGCTAGGCCTCACCTCATGGCGACATGTTGCATACCATGGTTGGTGACCCTTGTCTTTGACCTTTGACCTCTAGGTCACATTCTTGCAGTGGGGCCCACAGAGATGGATACATCTCACTGCTATCTAGTATTTGATATGTGACTTTCTTGTGAAGAGAGCTTTTTATTACTTTTGAATTTATTGTGCATTGTAGACTTTTAGTTTTAGACACATCTGTATACCAGACTGCATATCAACCCATTTAGTAATATCCAAAATAGACATTACGGCCGCTACCTTATTTTAAGTCATGAAAGTTTGAAGTTTGTCCTGTAGAAATCTGATCCACCTTGAGATAGTCTGTATACAAAAAATATATGACTTCACTCTAGAATGAAACTAAAACACAATACTACTGCAGAGGGTCCAACCTAATTGGTTGTTGGAGTCCCAATTTGGTTGGAGCAAAATTGTTTCTGTATCAATTTGGGTTATTAAGAGCATTTTAGTTAATAAAAATGTTCCTTTTCGGCAATTATTATATAATTAAATCTTTTTCATACAATACTTGTTCAAAATATTTAAGATTTTTAAAGTTATTGAAAAAAATGTTTCGAAAATATTGCAGAAGTTCAAAATGTAGGTAGTTGATGTTTTTCTTCAATAGCTTTCGAAATCTTACATATTTTGAACAAATTATGACTGAAAAGGGTGAATTTATTTAGTCATTGCGGAAAGGTAACATTTTTAGCAATTTAAATGTTCTTAGTAACTCAAACTCATACACAGACTATTTTGCTCCAACCAAACTAGGACTTCACCAACCAATTAGGTTGGACCCCCTGTACTGGCTGGTCACAGTGACCAACCTTTTGTTACTTGCATGCCCTCTATTCCATACAGATCTGTATATAAGATTACCTGATCCTTTCTGTTATTTAAGATATGGACTTCTAGTTTAAACAAGTGAAGTTAACATGCATGTGAATTGCTGAAATGTCAAAAGTACACCTTTTTTAATTGTTTTATTGAAACTAATAATATGTTGTGACACATTGGATAGGAACTACCAATCTAAAAAAGTTATATTAAAAAGTTTTAGACAAGTTATAGTTCTGTTGAATAACTTGCAGGATTTGATATTACTCTCAGAGGCTAAATTGTGTTTGTAAATCTGACAAAACGTGAAAATTTAGTTAGTGAAGGTTTGGTAATAGTATATGTAAAACAGTGGATAACAAGAAACATCAGCAATGGCTGAAAATTACAATTACATGCCACAATCTGCCAGGGAAAAAACACGGGAAGAAAACACACACAAATGAGACAAAAGACAAACGTAAACAATGACAGGAACTCAGGACAGTCAGACTTGGTACAAGCACTAGCAAAAGCCAGCGGTAGGGTTAAACCGGTTTATTGGTACCCAAATGATATGTACCTTTTTATGGAAGGTCATGCAACCAAAATTTCTAAAGCATTAGTTGTTTGAATGCTCAAGTGACCAGAAGTCACAACTGGGCTATTTGTTGTGCTGTTAGCTGTGATTGAAATTTTTCTCAACAAAAAATGTATCATTCCTTTTTGTGAAATAGGTTGTGACAACAACTTTATTTACTTAATATGTATATCTTATCGGGCTGTTGACAGCTATGTAAAGTAAAATATTGTCCCGTGAGCCAGAATGCACTCACGCGCCCCAAGCTTCAAATACTGGCTAGTGGGATATTTCAATACTTCAGCTGTCAAAAGCCCATTTACTTGTTTATTATCCTTTATTTTGTGTCTTAGATTTGTAAATTCTGAACTCAAGTTACAAATTCTCCCAAGTTCACGCAGGAAATACAACATTAATGTCATTCTCGCCATTTCAACATTTTTTTGCTGCATAAAGCATGTTTTGTTATTTTTAAACATTTTATCACCAAACGTTTTGTTACCGTTTGAATATTTTTACCGAAGTACTCAAAATCATGTTGATTTTGAATGTTGCAGCAACCTTTGGTTGTTACATTATTCTATCGTTCCTAAGCTTTTATGGCATCATAATGTTAAAACATGGAACCTCTGCAGGATGTATCAAAGACCTACTTTCTGTATTGTTTCTGACGTCTAGTTTATCTATTTGTGTAATTATGACTCTTTTTTGAATTCCTAATCGGAAGTAGAAAGTGTAATTGATGTTACTTTCATCAACTTGATTTCGTGTGAACACTTGAAAAGAGGTAATTATCTCTGAAACGTTGGGAGAATCGCTTTTTATAGCCAGGTCATATTCTGATATGTATTTGTCAACAAGATACAGGTTTTGCAGAAGTACTCTGCAGGCTGATATAAACATAGGGAAGGATGATAAATGTATATATAATAATGTAGATAAATATTGATTGTCTATTCAAGCAATATGAGCTGCATATTTTTTGGTTTCAGAGGAATTCATTATTTTAAGTCATAATTTACAAAAAATAAGCTGGTTCAAGTGCTGTCCCCCTCCAAAAAAAAGGTTGAAAATTAAAGATAATGTACAGTGAATTGATTTTTTGTTATACAACAAAAATTAATTCTTGTGATGAATCCTGTGCATGCAATCTCAGGTCAAATGTTCCCAATACATGTGTAATAGTACTGTTTACAATGACAACATGTCATGGTCAAGTAAAATTTTATGCAGGGTGCAAAACCATAGTTGACAGGTTATTGTATATCATAGTTAACATTGCCAAAAAGAAATAATCCAACCCATGAAAGGTATACTATTTTTTGGAGGGATGCCATAATTTTTTTCATGAAAGGGATTTAAGAAATAATTTATGGCAGGTATATGGTTATTGGAAATTTAACCATGGGCTGGGCCTTTATATTCCAATTTAACCCTGAGAATTAGCGAGGGGTTAAATTTAAGAATATAAAGGCCCAGCCCATGGTTAAATGACAACCATGAATTATTTCGATTCTAATATGACAGAAAACGGAATTTTCCATTCTGAAGCGACTTGAAGAAGGCGGATTTCCCGTTTCCATTGCTGTCTGTGTCTCTTACGTCACAATACACAATCTGACGTTTTCAAACAGATGAAAGTTCAAAATCCAAATCGAAAGCAAAAAAATACACATTGATGTGTCTGAATAGCATGATTAAGTTATATATGCTCAACATTTATTTCCTTCACAAACTAAGACAAGCAAAATAAAAAACATGGTTGTTTTGCATCCCTTTTTCCCTGATTCTGATACCATTTCCGCATGTGCCAAATATATGGTTATCGAGTATTATACTGGTTGACGATTAACTAGAGCCATGTTAGAATAATATTTGAATCATCTTGATCCATTTTGAAAAAAAGCCCTGTGTTCATTGTTCATGTCCATTACATATACTTGTAGTCTCTTGGTCATGTCTGGTATTAATAAGCTTTCATGATTTTTCAAAATAGCAAGTGAAATTAACTTTATAATCAAATTAGTGAAATATTCTTGACTTTTACATGCTATGAACAGTGTCAGATATCATTTTTAGACATACTGAAACTAATTTATGCATTTTGATGGCTTCCTAATAGTTCGAAGAAATACAGCTCGTATTGCTTTAAAAAGACACAATACAGAAAGTTGTATCACCACACTGGGATGATAAAAGCATTATGTGAGGTCAACATGTATCTATTTCAACAAAAGCAAGACATCACATCAAGCATCAAGTAGTTAACTTAAAAAAAAGTATAAATGTCAAGTGAATAAAACCTTTTTATTGGCAATATGTACATTTTTCTCTTTGATCTTACTGACTGATATTGTCAGTATCTCCATACTGACCTGATACATGAAAATATCAGTTAATGACTTCATGACTATTATGACGTTGCCGATAAAAACAATAATGGTAGTTTTGAAGGTCTCCACAGAAAATATCACTAGTATTACAGCTCGTTCTATCGGACTTGCCAAGATACGGTGATATTTTCTGTCTCAACCTTCAAAACTACCATTATTCTATATTAAAACAATGTTAGATAAACATAATATAAAAACAGTTGAGATGATAGAACATTGTTGTATCAAGTCTGGTCAGTTGAATGATTCACAGTACTACTCTTCACTGGTCCAATTTGTAGTGATACAGTTTTTTCAACCAACTCTACCTGATACCAGCTGTTGTACCAACAGACTTTGTATATAATGCATGTATATATTTATTTAGTTATTAATTGTATAATCAGAAACAAATAACTAATATTTTCAGGGTTATTTGATGTATGTTAAGCCATTCCCTAGCAACTCCTGTACTCATTATGAGCCAACACCACCATGGTGGAAAACTGCACAAGTAAAGAGGGATCAGCAGTGGATAGCCCTGATGGCTAGACAGGGGTGTAAATTTGATCAAATGGTAATAGCAAAGAAAGGCTCACTATAGTAAAGACAAGATCAATCTTCTTACAAAAATGTTGTAAGAAGTTGAATGGCATGATATATCATTACTGGTTCTCTGTGGTAATTTATCTGAAGAAAGAAATTACCAGGAAAAAAAACATATTTTCATTAGTTTTTGAATAAAATCTTTATTTGTGTAAAAGGGGATATTTTCGCGAGGGGTTTATTTTGCTAATTTCAGGATTTGCACATATATGCAAAAATTTCCCCTTGCGTAAATTTGTTTTTAATACTAACAAAATGAAACAAAAATAAGAATCGCAATAATAGAACATCGTGAATAGGTTTAATAATCAAAATCACAAAATTTAAACCATGCAAAAATATCCCCTTTTACAGTATAGAATGGTTAATTTAGGAATTGAAATATTCCTACTAAGTATGAAACAACATTTATTTAATGTTGTGCATGGAAATGCTAAAAATAAAAGGATAAGGAATAAATTTATTGGAGACCCAACCCTAACCATAATAGGGACCAAAAAATAATTATCGGTATTAAAGTTTTACCAAAAAGACAGATTTTAGATCATGTATTGAACTTTTAAATATTATTTTTAAATTTAATGAACATTGGGTTCTGTAACTCTGCCTTTAAAGTTAAAACTTGAGGGATGGTATAAAATAACTAACAGAAAAATAAATAGAATGTTATTATTTTAGATTATGTATAGACATTGAATGGATCTAATTTTAGGTACTAACAGCCCAACAATTAAATTTTTCGGCTGTTATTGTACATAATAGCTACCCAGATCAAGACACTATTAAAATGGGTGGGGATAGTGGTAAGTATAAACAGATCTATGTTTGACACACTGCTATGATCTGCTTGCTGCATACTTTGTATAATATGTTCAGCACTCTACTTCAACAGTCAGTTCAGTACTGATAAAGCACTGTGCCATCATAGGGTACAGTAAATATCTTAAATGGATTCTAAGTTGAAAAATTGGGAAGAGATTGTGATATCTTTGTTACGTATACCATGTCATAAATTTTGAATTATATTTGAAGTACAATTGAATTAATATATCAAGGGATGAATCTAGCACTTGCCACTGTCCTTTTCCTTGAAGCCAATCATGAATTTATTTACCTAATTATAAGCTAAAAGGGAATGACTCAGAAATGAGACTGATCCATGCACTATCTATTTGAACACAAAGCAACTGATGTTAAGGCTATGAGGCATTTTGTAAACACAGCAAATGGTTCCTGCTCTTAGTATTTTTTAATTATTTCCTTCATGAAATGCAAATTTGTATTCCTTTAAGTCAACATTGTTCCAATTTTTGACTTTAAAAAATAGCTGGTCTTTAAGAATTAAATGAAATGGAAAAGATTTGATTTAAAGTTTTTGAAATCCAAATAATAAAAATTACATATACCATTATTACATATACCATTATTACCAAATAAAATTTAAACAAAAATTGTTTAAAAAGAACAGGTCTAAAGAGTTTTAGGAAAAGTACCAAATCTGTAACTGAATTTTTTTTTAATTCCAGTTTATAAAAATATGCAATAAATTATGAATTTATATTAAACATACATATACTGAAAATTTGGTACTGTTACATTGATTACAGACTAATTCCTTGCAGAAAAACTAGCTTTTCCTTAGTTCTCACCTATGAATAAATTGTTAAGCCCATTCCTGCTTTCACCCACAAGACACTTGCCTACATGTACAATAAGCTGTTCAAACCTTTCCTTCCTTCACATTACTTTCAAACCTTTTGCAGGTGCTTGCTGCACAAAATCTTGGCTATAGTGCTGTTATCGTACACAATACTAAACAACAAGGGGACAGAAGAGAGAAAATGAGTGGAGGAAAAGGTGGGTTATATGGGGTTTGTATTAGTATGGTGATTATGTTTCAGTCACTTGGAATTAATTACCTATATGTTGATCCTTATCAGATTAGTAATTGAGAAAGTGATAACTATGTATCATCCTTTATCATGGTGACAAGTCAGATTGTTATAAATATGTGTATCAAACCTTATAAAGGCTGACAAACTACAGTCTAATTTTGTTGGCTCGAACCCAAGCTCAAACAGCCAAGGGACCAGGGAAATCAGTTGGAAAAATAGGAGTGTTCGAGTTTAGAGGCAAACTATGTTTAAACCAAAGCAAAGGGACAACAAAAATAGTCTGAAATATCCATGGCATATGAGTTTTTAGCAGTACAAGCCATCAAACTTCAACTGTATGTATCAGTTCTTCAGGGAGACAAGTAAAATAGTGATTCTTATGTATCAACCCTTTTCATGGAGATAAGTAAAAATGTTTTGCATTGCTTTTACTACATATGATGATGACGTTTGTCTGTCCATCTGTCTTCTTTGCATGTCTTGCTTGATTTTGACAACCCTGTTTTGAATTCTATTCCAACTTAGAAGACTAATGTATGGTTGCTATAATTTATGGTGTTTTAATTTTCACACTAGTCATGTTTAAAGTGATAAGGCAAAAATTTATACCTGCTTATATTTGACTTTAAACCTGAATATATACGTACATGAACATCATGACTTGAACTACAAATCTGCAAACAGCGATTATGTCCAACACTGAAAAAGTGCAAATATTTTGTACCATGAATATAAAGCCTCATACAGTATTAAATGTATTTATTATGGTCTTATGGTGAAAGTTCAATTTTTATGCCCCTCCACGAAAGTGGAAGGGGCATACAGATTTACCCTTGTCTGTCCATATGTCCATA
>MJUU01000935.1:49812-62920 GCA_002080025.1 Modiolus philippinarum
ATTCTGAACCATAGAGTAATACTGAGGCAGATGTTGTAGAATGCCTCTCTTTGTATTATCCTCCGTCATTCTGAACCATAGAGTTATACTGAGGCAGATGTTGTAGAATGCCTCTCTCTGTATTATCCTCCAGCCTTCTGAACCATAGAGTACAATGTAATACTGAGGCAGATGTTGTAGAATGCCTCTCTTTGTATTATCCTCCATCATTCTGAACCATAGAGTAATACTGAGGCAGATGTTGTAGAATGCCTCTCTTTGTATTTTCTCACTTTTGAGACAGAGCAGTTTCTATTTTTAGCAGTGTGAGATTTCCTTGTCTTACACTAGTGTAAGACAAAAAAATCACGTGCAGTTCACCGGCAAATATTGTGTTTTGCTCATTAGGGTCTGTAGTCTACATCTGTCCTCATTAGTGATCATGAGTGTAATTAATCTACGTATTATAAAATAATTATATGATTTAAAATGAAATTTCCATTATAAGAACGAGAAAAATCGTCTTTTAAAATATGGCGCGCTCGGGTATACATTCCTGATTTTATGACGTTGCAAAAAGGGACATAACTCCTTATGTAAACAGACGAAAGGGGATGATATTTTTGTGTTGATTTAAGTATATTTTAGGGTGAATACAGTGAGAAATAAAATCAAACACCAGTGGAAGGGCGAGACAGGAGAATCTCAGACACCCTCGGGTAAGATTTCAATCATCTCGGACTCAGCAAGCTTCGTCCGAGACTGGAAATCTTACCCTTGGGTGTCTGAGATTCTCCTGTCTCGCCCTTCCCCTGGTGTTAGATTCTTAATATCTTCCATCATTCTGAACCATAGAGTAATACTGATTTAACATTACTGTTGAATAAATTAAACTGTATAATGCAGTAATGTTGAACTCAAACTTAATAACACATGAACCTTACAATACAGGAATGATAAACTTAAACTTGATTACACAAGAAAGGTAGAACTTAAACCTAATTATACAGCAATGTTGAACTTAAACTGTATAATGCAGTTTTGTGGAAGTTTAAAATTTTAAACTGGGAATTTTGACTTCTATAGAAATCATATCTAATAGGGGTTGTACCAGATGACAGATTAGGTTACCATTAAATATATTTCAGGTTTACCGGAAGCTGTGAGACAGGAAGTTACTACAGTTCAGGTACGTACACATCGTATAGAAGACACAGATTCCGACTCGGATGATAACTCGTTGTACCATACAGTTAATGAAACATCTGATAGTGAACAACATTCCAGAGGAGTAAATAGGGCCTATCAAAGTTCTACTGATGAATCAGATACGGATACAGACACTGAACAAGGTGCCCATGGAAACACTGTAGTTGTTGTTGTCAACAGTGACAAAGGTGACAAAGTAGACAAAAATGTTAACCATGTGGTCTGAAATGACAAAGAAGTTGTTCTAATGTGATACTCAATTTTATATTATTTTTTTAAAGTAAACTAATCTGACCTTAGTTTGGTTTTCTTATTGATGGCCATATTTAAACTCTTATAAGTGTTATTTACTCTTAATTCTTGAAGTAGGTAAAATTAAATTAAATCTTATTTATATATTGTTCCATTCAATTGATCAGAAATTCTGTTATTTTGATTAATATAGATTTTTGATATCACATAATATGATACATGTATGCTATCCTTAGATATGTAGATCTATGTAAATAAAGTGCCACAATTAATTGTTCTTGAGCAGGAATACTTTATAATGTATTGAAAGACACAGAACCTGTATGGATTTAACTATTAGATTCAAAATCTAAGACATAAAAATCAGTCACATTTTGAGAAATTTGTTTATTATCCCCTCGCCCAACGGAGTTGGGGAGGGGATATAGCGTTTTACCCGTTCGTCCATCCGTTCGAACTTAAGACTATATATCTTTTGAATAACAAGTCATAGATGAACAATATTTTGTCCATGGATGCATCTTGAGGAGAACTTGAGGTTGATATATAGAATAGGTGGATTTGACCTACATTTCATGCATGAGTGACTCAGGTTAAAGTTTTTGTAAGAGTCCAGATCTGGGATACTACAACTTGTAGAGAAATAACATTTTGTATGTAGATGCCTCTTGTAAAGTTACGAAGCTCCAGATAAAAATTAGGTCATTTCATGCATGAGTGACTTAGGTTAAAGTTTTTGTAAGAGTCCAGAGCTGGGATACTACAACTCGTAGAGGAATAACATTTTGTATGTAGATGCGTCTTGGAAAGTAACGAAGCTCCAGGTAAAAATTAGGTCACTTTGACCTACATTTCATGCATGAGTGACTTAGGTTAAAGTTTTTGTAAGAGTCCAGATCTGGGATAGTACAAGTGGTAGAAGAATAATATTTTGTATGTAGATGCGTCTTGTTATGGTACGAATCTCCAGATAAAAATTAGGTCACTTTGACCTACATTTCATGCATGAGTGACTTATGTTAAAAGTTTTTGTAAGAGATCTGGGATATTACAACTTGTAAACGAATAATATTTTATATGTAGATGCATCTTATAAAGTTGGGAAGCTCCAGATAAATAAAAGGTCATTTTGACCTACATTTCATACATGAGTGACTTAGTTTAAAGTTTGTGTTACAGCTTGGATCTTAGATACTACAACTCGTAGAAGAATAATATTTTGTATGTAGATGCATCTTGTAAAGTTACAAAGCTCCAGATAAATATTAGGTCACTTTGACCCACATTTCATGCATGAGTGACTTAGGATAAAGTTTGTGTTACATGACTGGCTCAGATTTAAGTAACAAGCCAGATCATGAATAGTACAACTTCCTTGAGTGCTTATATTCATTAAACGGGCGAGGGGATTAGCTGTCGTTTCCGACTGCCCCTTCTCTTGTTTGATTTTAAAAACAATTGTAATTTTAGTATCATTTGATTGTGATGATCATTTGGAGAATGAACTTAATGTCCAGCGCATGATCAACATATGACTGGCTATGGAGTGTAAGTGTGCAACAGTGCATGATATGATTCAAATACAGTTTCTTGATTCAGTCTTACTTTATGAAGATTAACTGCTAATTCATCAAAGGCAAAAAGAAAAAAAAATCATTAGCTATGCCACGTTATTTTCATATTTGCTACCATCTACAGGTAAATGTCTATTTACTGTTTATTAAGTTAGTATATATTGGAAAGCGGTTTGATTAGCCCAAACAAATATGAAACCATTAAAGCCTGTCAATAGTGGTTATGCATAGCCATAAAACATCCCCATTTGATAATTGGAACATGGAAGATAATTTTGTCTTGCATATTTCTAATGTAATGTTAGTATAACCTTCAAGTGACTATACCCAAATTTCACCAAATTTTAATGTTTTTTCTTAACCATTTGAAAACTTTGCTTACAAAATTTGCATTCAAATTGCTCCAGCTTGGAAAAAATTGATTTTGCTTCTAAAATTTGATTTCCATATTTTGTTGTACTATATTAAAAGATTCAGCTTTTTGCAGCAAGTATTCATTAATTGATATATGTTTGATCAAATTTAATATAATATGTTGACTTATTGACAATAGTATCAGGTTTTCTGTTCTCATAGCAGTATTGCCAAAAACTTTCTGCAGAATTGATTTTTAGCAAGACAAATTTAATTGCCAGCCTTTCAAAAGAACATAATTATTTGGACTTTGATTTGATTTGCATTTTGCATATGAACATTTTTTATCATTATTTTGTATTTGTTATATTACATGTATTTTGTAATGATGTACATCTTGACATTGAATGTTATGGACAAATAGAGTTTCAAAATGATATATTATTTTAAAATGATATTTATACTGTAATTTAGTGCTAATTATATTTAGATATTGTTTTATTGTTAAATGTTGCCTTTGTTAATAGAATTCAATGTAAACATTTTCCTGATTTCTTATCAAGGTCTTTCAAGTGTTTGTAACATTTCCAGTGTGTTTTTGTTTTTAAGATATGACTGAATATATTGACCAAGACTTAAGGTAGATAGACAGTATCATTCATATCCATTAGCTTTTGTTGTAATGACACAATTGAAGAACCAATCCTACTTACCCGAAATCTGTAAGAAAAAGTATGGGTCACCATGCTTGCTTTTTCTAGAATTGAGATCAAAGTTTACTCATTTTTAGCCATTTTTTCTCCTAAATTTACATAGAATGTACCAGGAAAATATGGAAAGGCAATTTTTAGCTTAATAGAAATGAACATTTTATCCATGAGAATTTGATGTATTTTTGTCTCGCCCGTGATGAAAGTGGCGGAAAGCGAGACATATGCGTACAAAGTATGACAGCGATGGCGACGTAAACTTTCATGGTAAGTTTTTGTGATTAGGTCATTTTCGCAGTACCTGTAAGTGGTAGGTGAATGATATTTGGTATATAGGTTGGTCTTGAGCAGTACATGAAAATCTGCTATATGGCTTTTTTCTGCGACCTCAATTTCACGGTCCAATGAACATGTTAAGTTTTTGTGCTTAGTTTGGTTTCTCAGTAACTGTAAGTGGTAGGTTAATGATATATGGTATGTAGGCTGGTCTTGGGTAGTACATGGCATTCTGTCATATGGCTTTTGTCCTTGACCTCAATTTCACAGTCTAGTGAGCATGTTAAGTTTTTGTGATTAGGTCATTTTCTCAGTAAGTATAAGTGTTGGGTCAATGATATTTGGTATATAGGTTGGTCTTGAGTAGTACATGACAGTCTGCTATTCAGCTTTTGTCTGTGATCATGGTCTAATGAACATGTTAAGTTTTAGTGGTTAGTTTAGTTTTTCAGTAACTATAAGTGGTAGGTCAATGATATATGGATTGTAGGTTGGTCTTGGGTAGTACATGACAGACTGTCATATGGCAATTGTCCTTGGCCTCAATTTCACAGTCTAGCGAGTATGTTAAGTTTTTTGGGATTAGGTCATTTTCTCAGTGACTGTAAGTGGTAGGTCAATGACATTTGGTATATAGGTTGATCTTGAGTAGTACATGACAGACAGTTATATTGCTTTTGTCTTTGACCTCAATTTCATGGTTCAATGAACATATTAAATTTTTGTGCTTAGTTTAGTTTCTCAGTAACTATAAGCGGTAGGTCAATGATATATGATATGTAGGTTGGTCTTGGGTAGTACATGACAGTCTGTCATATGGCATTTGTCCTTGACCTCAATTTCANCTATAAGTGGTAAGTCGGTGAAATTTGATATAAAGGTTGGTCTTTGGTAGTATCTGACAGTCTGCTACATGGCTTTTGTCTGTGACCTCAATTTCATGGTCCAGTGGTCATGTTCAGTTTTCCAGTATCTATTAATGTAAGTTCAATAATATTTGGTATGTGGGTTTGTCTTAGATTTAACACGACAACCTGCTATTTAGCTTTAGCTTTAGCTTTAGCACTTGACCTCATTTTCATGGTCTAGTGGACATGTTTTGTTTTTCAGTATCTATCAGTGGTAGGTGACTGATATTTGGCCTTTTGGTTTTAGATGATACATGACAGTGTGCTATATTGTTTTGTCAGTTATCCTTATTTCACAGTCTAGGGAACATGTTTAGTTTTCTGTTTTAGTCAGATTGAGTTTTCACATCAATTTTGTGACCATGTAGGGACGGGGAGACATCAATTTGGGTCCACACTTGTTGTGAACAGATATTTTATGATGTAATTTATTGATTAGAATTAAAAAATATATATTTCACCATGCTTTTAACGGAGATATTTTTAAAAGTTTCCGGATTAAACATTATTTACGGGAAAAGGGAGTTAATTCGCGGCAAAGTAAACGAAATAATACGTTTTACATCTATCTTTCAATTATGACGTCACAAAGGAAAAGCCGTCAAATTACTGTTCTGGATCAAAAATCAAACCTACCCTGTATCCGACTTTATTTTTCGATTGCGCGATTGAATTGGGCAGTGCAACAGTGTCTATCTACCTTAAAGATTGTAAAAGTTTTGTTGTTTCCACCATGAAGGACATACTTTCACATGTCAGCAAAGTGGCTTCAGTAGCTTTAATCTTTTAAATATGATAAATGATTAGATTGCTATTGGCTTCTTGAGCATAAAAACTTTTAAATATGGTAGAAGTAGTTCATTTTGAATGTAGATTCTTTAGAGTTAACAGAGGTATATTGATGTATATGTTAATTCAGAGGATTTAGATACTTCAAGTGCTTTCTAGTTTATGAAGTAATCAATTTCCTTTGTTAGTATCCTCATAACTTTCAATCACTGTATGTTCAGAAGTAGCAGAAAAAAATAGCTAGTACAAAAATTATACAGGTAGCCATAATGATAGGAGTAAAACCATTTACCTCAACTACCAATAAAAGCTGCCAATAATTGACCTAATGAATAATCAAATTCCTTTCAAAAGATTAAGATTTTTTTTATATTTAATATAGAAACATAGGGGTACCCTTCACTTATATTTAGAGAGATATTATTCTATTAAAACTACATAAATACTTCATTCTTCTGATTTGATTATGAAATCAAAGTTGATCTAAAGTTTAGTTTCTTCAATTGCTGTTTTATACCTACTGAAAATTTTCAAGTATAATAATGTTTGGTATTAATGGTTGAAATTAACCAATAAGAATGAAAAATTCTTGAAAGATTGAAGAAATTAAACCAGTCAAATGTGTTTTCATGACAGTGTTTAGTAACCCTTATTTAACATGGTAATTAGTCCCCTACCAGCTTCACCGAAGGGGACTTAAGCTTGCACTCTGTCAGTCCGTCCTCTGTCTGTCAGTCCATCACATTCAGTGTTCCAGGCTTTTTTCCCATACTATAAGAGATATTTATCTAATATTTGGTATTTAAGTCTACCACCATGAGTTACAGATCAAGTTTGAGTTTGGTTCTGCTTCATTGATTTTGGATGGAGTTATGGGCCTTTTCCCGACTTTTTTTCTGAACCGTTTCAGATATGAAGCTAATATTTGCTATCTGAGTCTACCACTATGAGTTGCAGATCAAGATCGAGTTTGGTTCCATTCCATTAATATTTGAGGGAGTTATGGGACTCAGACTTAGAAAATTTTGGTAAAACATAGGTTTTCCGGACTTTTTTTCTAAACCTTTCAGATATTAAGCTGATATTTACATTGTTAGTCAACCACTTTGGGTTACAGATCAAGTTTGAGTATGGGTTGGGTCCATTGATTTTTGACGGAGTTATTGGCCTTTGGCTCGGAAAACTTTTCTTCTTTAACTATTTTTGCTGGTATAACAGAATTATCCCCCACAAGGGACTTCTATATTGCCCTGCAATACGATCCACACTTGTTATACCTGTAATTGTTTAAACATGTATGTGTATTCCCATATTGAATTTTTTTAAAACTAATAGTCTTTTGTTTCTAATACACTTGGCAGATTTTTTATTGTGTTTATTTAAAAATTAATCAGAGTAAATTTTTCCTCTCGTTTTTAGAGGTGTAATGGTTTTGACCCTCAGGCTTGGAGAAGATATTAAAATTTGAAACTCAGAAATCTCTCACAGTATGAGAGTTTCAAAAAGGGTACTTAGAAATGACAGCAATTGCTCAGTTCTATAAAAATTTTAATTTTCAACAAAATCTTAGCTTTCATTTTCTCTTGTAAAAACTAGGGATAGGGTATGCTTTTTTTAAAACAATAGACCCTGCCACGATAACTGCGGTCCTAGTTTGCACTTGCTCTCATATAGTAGGTAAAAATGCAACATCATAATATATATGATGTCTTCATTAATTGTCCTACAACATCATTTTTGCACAATCTGTTATCATTTTCCACTAAAAATTGTAGGAACGCAGTTATTGTGAAAGGGTCTATCTATTGCATTTATGCTCAATTCAAAAGTTTTTATTGTATGTTATTTTATGATTGGTATTAAGGGTAAAGATTTCTTGTAAGGATTGTGATAATACTGTAAACAGAGAAATTTTCATGTCAGGTTAATTGTAGTGTTCAAAAATGAATTTGTTGGTATGATCCTGATCCAATAGGTTCATTTAGTAACTTGACCAACCCTGAATTCAGGACTGCTGGAAATTATTTTGTTTTCAAACAGCGAAAAAAAAGATGGCATGAATATTTCCCTGTTTTACATTAGCTTTGAACAAAGAGTGTGTAAAGAGAAGCAGATAATAGAAGGAGAGATAAATTTACTTGGATAGGTTCATTATGAAATTTTTGGTTGATATGTGTATATTTAATGTACATAGACAATACATGTATATAGTTAGTGTCTTTAAATATCAACTGTATTTGTACAAGGCTTAGAAACAGATTGACGTGCAAGCCTTTTGGCAAACATTTCAATCTGTTTCCTGCTGAGTACAAATACATTTGATATCTAAAGACACTAATTATATATTGTTTTTATCCAGCAATACATAAAACAACTTCATTTAATGGAAAATATTATCTAGAATGAACATTTTGGGGATTTCTGTCTGTCCATAAATACTGGAAGTGGGCGTGGCTTAAATAGATATCCTGCATTGTATACAAGATACAGCTGTGCAGGATACAGTAATATATGTAGGCTTTTATATGTATAGTAAAAGCTACCATTGCAGGATAAAGTTGAACTCCTGGCTGTAACATCCCTGAAACCGGTGAAGATAGTTCATGATAGAGGGTTGTTTGATCTGTCAAAGTTTAACTGTGTTTAAACATAAACAGTTGGACAAAGGGTATTAGACATCCATGGTGATAAAGCTATTAAGTTTGAGCCATCAGATTTAAACTGTACATATTTTAAATCTAACTCAGGATAATCCACTAGTCTTTGTTACACACACAGAGCTGTTTTTAACTTATTTCATATTATATTTTTATTGACTTGCATTTCATATATTCTTAAATATTATTAAAATGTGCAACAAAAACCTGCCAAAGCTATCTGTAAATGCGTGAAGTTTCTTGTGTTTATATTTATGCTTATATATTTTTACAACAAAACCAGTCAAAGAGTCAAAGAAAGATAAGTCTCAATAAACAAAACATAATCAAATGGCTCACTTAAGAACAAAGTTACAATTGTTCTGTAGATTGTTATTTTTCACTGTGAAAATTTTGGTTTAAAAGCAATTTATTCCTTTTTGATGTGAGTAAAGTATATGTATGAATTGTAAGTAATTGTCACATGATCCTAAACTGTAAATACATGTAGTGTGCTATCCTTATTTATACCAGAAAATTGTTAATGATTTGTATGAATTAAAAACAATATTGTATAGTAGCATCTGTTTTAACATTTGTGTTAATGATTTGTATGAATTAAAAACAATATTGTATAGTAGCATCTGTTTTAACATTTGTGTTGCCTGCACTCAATGCTTAGGGTTGACATACAGCGATCATTGGCTGGGTTGCACGGAGTGCAAATTGGTGTTGTCGGGCGGGCGAGTGATGGGCGAGGAAAAAAGGGTACCTATTTTGTGAAATTAACTCCACCTACAGTTTTCAACCAGATCTTTTAAACTTTACAGAATGTTTCTATATATATTGAAGATGTGCACCTGACTTTTTGGAATTATGTTGAAAATTTTTTCCAACTTTTCTGGATTTAGGAACTTGGTCATTTTTGTTCACATTTTTGTGTTGCCTGCATACATAGTGTGGGGCGACATACAGAGATTACTTAAGTTGTCTTGCATCGTCATCCTCGTTGTTGTTGTCCATCCCACTTTTTTGTCACACTTTTCTCAGCAACTTCAAATCACAGCCACCTGAAACTTTGTATGCGACTTCATTATGATGTTCCATATTGCTCTTAACGAAATCAGGTCTGTCAGACATCTACTTCCTATTTACCGACTTGGAATAGTTTCCACATATACTGTCAATGTAAACATTTTTGTAACACTTTCCTCAGCAACTACATATTACAGCCACATGAAACTTTGTATGTGATTTCATTATGAGGTTCCATATTGCGCTTATCAAAATCAGGTCTGTCGGACATCTACTTCCTGTTTACTGAATTGGAATACTGTCCACATATACTGTTAATGTAAAAATTTTCGTAACACTTTTCTCTGCAACTACAAATCCCAGCCTCTTGAAACTATGCATGTGACTTCATTATCAGGTTCCATTATGCGCTTAATGAAATCAGGTCTATTGGACATTTACTTGCTGTTTACCCAATTCGAAAACTTTCCACTTATACTGTCAATGTAAAAATTTTCGTAACACTTTTCTCAGCAATTACAGATCACAGCCACTTGAAATTTTGCATGTTACTTCATTATGAGGTTCCATATTGTGCTTATCAAAATCAGGTCTGTCGGACAACTACTTCCTGTTTACCCACTAGGAATACTTTCCACATATACTGTTAATGTAACAATTTTCGTACCACTTTTCTCATCAAATACAAATCACAGCCACTTGAACTTTTGTATTAAATTTCAATATGGGGTTGCATATTGTGATATCGAAATCAGGTCTGTTGCACATGTACTTAATGTGTATTTTATGTGTACTTTATGAATATTTATATTTTTGAAAACAGAAGTGCAGGCAACACATATCTTTCTTGGAAGACTCACAATTTATTAACAGAGGGTATTTGTGAAATCAACTCCTCCTACAGTTTTCCACCCACATCTTTGAAACTTTACAGAATGTTTCTGTATACATTGAAGATGTGCACCTGACTTTTTGGAATTATTTCAAAAATATTTTTTCTATTTTTTCCAGATTTTGGAACTTGGTCATTATACCTCACGCTTTAGCAGGTGGTATATGGTGATCATGGTGTCTGTTTGTCCGTAGTTATTCTATTCGTAATTTGTAATTCTCTCCGCCATAGGGTACATACTTTGTGGCGACAACTCCTCATGGACAACTTGACGAAATTCAATGAAACTTTCACAGAATGTTCAGTACATATTGCCATTGTGCACTAGCTATTTAAAAATTTGATTTGACTTGAATTTTATATCAGTAAGTTAAACTTACCTGATATGTTTACTTTATTGATATCTTTCCGGTATTTTGTCATATCTCGCTCAAACGCTTAACTGATCTACCATCTATATCAGTATCAGTAAAGCGCTTGAATCCCAGTCTTCTTTCGGCGAAATCCAAGCTGGTCTTGTTTTTCGCTCTTTCGAAATCTTCACTTTAAGTGTTTTAAGTTTAAAATACTTTCAAAGTTTTCCTCCAAATGGCAGAAGCCCTGTTGCACGGTTCTATTAGCAAGGAAGAAGCTATGTATGAAGGGACCAGTCGTCCCAGTTTGTCAACCGTCGAGAAGAAGTATCAAATATGGCGGCACATACTCGTTCTTCAAGTTTATCTTCTTCAAAAAAGACAAGACGTAATTGGAAAAAGAAAGATGAAATGGATGCTCTGGAGCAAAGATTGGAAAACAGATGATCAACTTTTGGTGCAAGGTTAGATAAGATTTTTGATTTTATGACCTCAAATATGTCTCTTATGCAAAATCCTGTGACTTCAGGTGAGCAGGTAATACAAACTACAGTACATCAGGATAGCGGCTCTTCGGGAGTGCGCAGACTTTTAGTACAATTACCTTGTGACAATAATCCTATGGACAGTGATGTCAGGCAGAACAGGATGACATGTCTCTGGCTCCAGGTCGTTCAGAGAGACAAGACATTGGATTGTATTCAGATGATGATATTTCTTCAGTGAGAAGTGACTCTGAAAAAAATAAAACAGTCGCTAGATTTAGCAGATGTTTGAAATGTAATACTAATGAGAAGGAAAGTGAAGACACTAGGTATCTGCGGACAACATGCTTTTATATTGCTTACCTTCATATAGCCATTTTTTCTGCTTGAACTTTGACTGGTTGCTATATGAGGCACGAAAATTACCAGAATTGCCTTTTTCAGTGTTATCACTTTTTTTAGCTCACCTGGCTAAGCCAGGGTGAGCTTTTGCAATCACTTTGCGTCCGTCGTCCGTCCGTCCGTAAACTTTTCATTCAAAGATCTTCTCCTCTGAAACCACTGGGCCGATTGAAACCAAACTTGGCCACAATAGTCCTTGGGTGGTCCCCTTTAAAAATTGTGTCGCTCAGGTCTGTATGTCATCCAAGATGGCCGCCAGCTGGGACCAAAATTTAACATTGGATCCTATGGAAAAAAACGTTTCAAAATTTCTTTTTCTCTGAAACTAATGGGCCAATTGGAACCAAACTTGGCCACAATAGTCCTTGGGTGGTCCCTTACAAAAAAGGTGTTTTTTAGGTTTGCCCGATTTCCAAGATGGCCGCCAGCGGGGATCATAGTTTTAACATTGGACCTTATGGGAAAACACTTTCAAAGATCTTCTTCTCTGAAACTACTGAGCCACTTGGAACCAAACTTGGCCACAATAGTCCTTGGGTGGTCCCTTACAAAAAAGGTGTTTTTTCGGTCCTCGTGATTCCCAAAATGGCCGCCAGTGGGAAACATAGTTTTATCATTGGACCCTATGGGAAAACATTTTCAAAGATCTTCTTCTCTGAAACTACTGAGCCAAATGGTACCAAACTTGGCCACAATAGTCTTTGGGTTGTCCCTTACAAAAAAGGTGTTTTTCAGGATTGCGCTACAATCAACATGGCCGTCAGAGGGGGACACAGTTTTAACATTGAACCCTATGGGAAAACACTTTCAAAGATCTTCTTTTCTGAAACTACTGGGCCAATTCGAACCAAACATGGCCACAATAGTCGTTAGGTGGTCCTTTGCAAGAAAGGAGTTTTTCAGGTCAGTGCTATATTCAAGATGGCCACCAGCGGGAAACATAGTTATAACATTGGACCCTATTGGAAAACATTTTCAAAGATCTTCTCTGAAACTACTGAGCCAATTGATACCAAACTTGGCCACAATAGTCTTTGGGTGGTTCCTTACAAAAAGGTGTTTTTCAGGATTGCGCTACATTCAACATGGCTGCCAGCAGGGGATATAGTTTATGGTTCCGGGTAACTAATTATTTTCATGTAGAATTTCAACCAAAATACCCTAAACTTGACGTCATATTGCCATTTCCATATGTTTCGTTGCCACTAATGACAACTGATTTCATGTAGAGGGTGTCGCCATACATTACTGGTT
>MJUU01000935.1:63932-93232 GCA_002080025.1 Modiolus philippinarum
GTCAACCTTAAAACATTAAACAGAAGTGCAAGATGTGATTCTTTTTGTATGTGATTGCATCTAGAAACAGACCAATATCAGTCAGGCTCTCTGACGAGTCTTTGATTTATGACAAAATACCCTACAAAGCTCATTTGCTACCAAAATACCTTCTGTCAGTATGAATTTGCTGGTATTTATTCATAATTGCCTCCAACTGACGTGATTGTCTGCATTTCATGTATAAACAATGTGTATTTTCAATCTCCAGTACAGGAGAGTTTGAAAATTGAGGCTCCCAATATGGTTCCGGGTAACTAATTATTTTCATGTAGAATTTCAACCAAAATACCCTAAACTCGACATCATATTGCCATTTCCATATGTTTCGTTGCCACTGATGACAACTGATTTCATGTAGAGGGTGTCGCCATACATTACTGGTTCAATTTTCGGGATACTATGTCAGGTTAGATTTTTCAGAAAATGGCCCCTTTTGAGCATTACCAAATTTGACATGGATTTTCTGTAATTATCTCCCTTTGATCTCCAATGACTATACTGTATCAATACTCTACCACAAAATATCTTTAACTAGTATCTTTTTTTGGTTTTATGTTCTGAATTATATCAATATTGTAAAACAAAAAGCAGAATTTCTGTATATTCTAAGGGAAATCTCTGGGACATGCCCAAACTTGAGGAACTTTTTTTATAGGACTAGTTTCGTGCCCCACTGATCTATTTTTAGAATAATTAGTTACCTTGAACCATAACATTGGACCCTATGGGAAAACACACAAGGTGTTTTCAGGTCTGTGCGATATCCAGCGGGAAACATAGTCTATGGGAAAACACATTCAAAGATCTTCTTCTCTGAAACTACTGAGCCAATTGGCACCAAACTTGGCCACAATAGTCCTTAGGTGGTCCTTTGCACAAAATGTGTTTTCAGGTCAGCACAATAGTCAAGATGGCCGCCAGGGGAAAACATAGTTTTAACAATGGACCCTATGGGAAAACACTTTCAAAGATCTTCTTCTCTGAAACTACTGAGCCAATTGGAACCATACTTGGCCACAATAGTCCTTAGGTGGTCCCTTGCAAAAAAGGTGTTTTTCAGTATCGCACTATATCCAACATGACTGCCAGTTGGGAACATAGTTTTAACATTAGACCCTATGGGAAAACACATTCAAAGACCTTCACCTCTGAATGTACTGAGCCAATTGGAACAAAACTTGGCCGCAATAGTCATTGAGTGGTCCCTTGCAAAAAGGTGTTTTTCAGGTCAGCGTGATATCCAACATGGCAGCCAGCGGGGTACTTAGTGTTTCCCATGGGGTCCAATGTTAAACTAACAGAGGTCTTCTCCCCTTTAACTACATGTAATTAGGAATATTGGATTTATAGTTTAATTATATATAAGAGCTCTTTAACATACAATGTCTATGTTAATCAAGGGCCAGGTGAGCGATACAGGTTCTTGAGAGCCTCTTGTTTCAGTTCTGGATACGGTACTTGTTCTCTGTATAGAACGATTGTTACCAGGTGTTGGTTTCGAAGAATTAGCATCGTCTTTAACTTGGGACGTTTGCTTACTAGTATTTTTCCTTTATACAGGGAAATTTTTGTTTTCTATATTCAACTCTGGCAATAGTTCTTTGAATTGTTTGTATTTCTCTATTCTGTCCTTAAGAGTGTGCTCAGACTTGTTTCCAAAAACAACACTACTTGACAAAGGTAAAGAGAGCAACGGAGTTTTAAGTTCTTTTATATCATTAAGGCCTGTGTCTTCCATGTCCGCATTTCGTCTTATCAAATGGTGAAAAGCACCCGTACGTGCCACTTGGTCAACTGCTTTTGTAGACATTGCAAAAACTTGTTATAATGCTCTGTCATAGTTTACATCTTTTCTGACAAAGTTTCAAATAATAAACCAAGACTTTGTTGTATATAAACTGTTGCTGTAATACCCATTTTAGCTGCGGCTTGCCTTTGAAAAGCAAGTTTCTCACCAGATTTTAAAAACGGTGAATACAAAGTCTTTTACTTACTAGCTACTGTAAAAGCTTTGGATCCGTGTTTTTATACCCCCGCCTTAAAAGGTGGGGATATAGGATTCCTCTTGTCCGTCCGTCCGTCCGTCACACTTTCGTTTCCGTATGATAACTTGAGTGTGCTTTGAAGGAAAGTTTTAATATTTTGGGATTATGTTTTTATTTATAAAATACAGGTCAAGTTCGATTTTGACGGTGATCGGATTTTGCGTTCCAGAGTTATTGCCATTGACTTAGGCAAAATCTGTAAATTTTATGGTTCCGGATGATAACTTGAGTTTGCTTGGAAGGAAAGTTTTAATATTTTGGGATTATGTTTCTATTCATAAAATACAGGTCAGGTTCGATTTTGACCGTGATCGGATTTTGCGTTCCAGACTTATTGCCCTTGATTTAGGCAAAATCTGTAAATTTAATTGTTTCCGGATGATAACTTGAGTTTGCTTTGAAGGAAAGTTTTGATATTTTGGGATTATGTTTCTATTCATTAAATACAGGTCAAATTGAATTTTGATCGTGATCGGATTTTGCGTTCCAGAGTTATTGCCCTTGATTTAGGCAAAATCTGTTAATTTTATTGTTTCCGGGTGATAACTTGAGATTGATTTGAAGGAAAATTTTAATATTTTGGGATTATTGCTGCAACTACTAGGATTGCCTATGGGCAATCTTTTGTGATCAACAGATCACCTTTTTTCTAGTTTAACAAGTAAATCTGCAGTAAAATTATCTAGACTTGGAACATCTAAATGTTTTTCTGTACTATCGTGTATCGGAAAACAAGCTTTGTACTCTTCATTGTAAGCTTTTAATCTACCTGGATTCTCACAATGTCATGATCAAGATAAAACCTCAATTTGACTATCATCAAGCACTAAACCAATAGTGTTTTTGCCAGACTTAGTTTTGGCATCGTCACCAAATAAAAGTTTTAAATTGTCATTTGTGTTAGGGGTCGTCTGATTTATTTTCTAGAACATTGGAAAAAAATAACCGACGATCAGTGGGTTCTTTTCATAGTGAAAGACGGCTACAAGTTAGAATTTCTGGAAATTCCAAAAAATACAGGAATAAAAATTCACTTCTGTACCTGCAAAAAATCAGGATATTATAGATACAGAAATAAAAGATCTTTTTCAAAAAGGTGCTGTAGAGTTTGTTCCTTACAACGATATTCAAAACGGTTTTTACAGCACATTATTTCTGGTCCCAAAGAAAACAGGAGACGAGATCAATTTAAAACCCCTCAACAAGTATCTCCGAAACCAACACTTCAAAATGGATTCTCTGTCAACTTCTAAACCTAGTGCAAAAAGGAGATTGGATAATCAGCAATCAGTCTAGATCTAAAAAACGCTTATTTACAACTTCCAATCTATCAAACTCACAAGAAATACCTGAGATTTTGTCTGAAAAACAATCATCTTACCGTTCGGCCCAACCTCAGCGCCTCGAGTTTTTACAAAGGTAGTTGCAGTTATAGCAGCCCACCTACAATCAAGAGGCATAAGACTGGTGGTTTATCCAGACGACTGGTTCATTCTGAATCAGGCAAAATTTCAGTTAATCTTGGATCGGGAAATGGTTCTCAATCTTCTTGTCAAACTGGGCTTCATTATAAATCTAAAAAAATCCAACCTGACTCCATGTCAACACATAACATACTTATTAGTCCCCTACCGGCTTCGCCAAAGGGGACTTTAGGTTTGCACTCCGTCAGTCTGTCAGTCCGTCCGTCAGTCCATCACACTCAATTTTCCGGACTTTTTTTCCCAAACTATAAGAGATATTTATCTAATATTTGGTATGTAAGTCTACCACTATGAGTTACAGATCAAGGTTGAGTTTGGTTCGGGTTCATTGATTTTGGGCGGAGTTATGGGCCTTGGACTTAGAAAATTTTGGTAAAATATAGGTTTTCCGGACTTTTTATTAAACCGTTACATATATTAAGCTAATATTTGCTATATGAGTCTACTGCTATGAGTTACAGATTAAGTTCGAGTTTGGTTCCGGTCCATTGATATTTTACAGAGTTATGGGCCTTGGACTTAGAAAATTTTGTTAAAATATAGGTTTTCCGTACTTTTTTTCTTAACTGACCAGATATCAAACTATATTTGCTATGTTAGTCAACCACTATGGGTTACACATCAAGTTTGAGTTTGTGTTGGGTCCTTTGATTTTTGACGGGTTATGGACTTTGGTCGTAGAAAATTTTGGTAAATTATAGGTTTTCCTGACTTTTTTCTAAACTTTTCCAGATATTGAGCTATTATTTGCTATGGGCCTTGGACTCGGGAAAACTTTTTTCTTCAACTAGGTTTGCTGGTATAACACAGAATTATTCCGTCGGTAGGGGACTTCTGAATTGCCTTGCAATACGATGCACACTTGTTAAATACTATTTCATTTAGTCCAGGGAATAGTGTTGCCAACTCCAGAAAGAGTAACAAAATAATTATCAGCAGTAAATGCTATTGTGAAACAACACTGTCATGTATTAGCACAAGATTTCTTGCATCTTTACGGAATAATGTCGTGTTGTATAGAAATAATTCCCAATGCCAGGTTACACATGAGACCCATTCAGATTCACCATCTCAAGTTTTGGAGACCTGTTTCACAGAATTTGGTTTTCAAAGTCCCAATTACTCCTCAGCTAAAATGGCATTTGAAATGGTGGTTAGATTTAGCCAACATTACAAAGGGCAGATCTTTACTACATTTGGAAATTCAAGTCAGCATTACAACAGATGCTTCAACATCTGTGGGTTGGGGTGGTCACATGGGTACTCGGATAGCACAAGGAGTGTGGACAGAAACTGAGAAAAAACTACACATAAACTGCTTAGAGATGGAGGCAGTGTTACGAACAATCAAGTTTTTCTTGTCTCACCTGAAAGGGAAGAATGTTCTAATTCGCTGCGATAATTCAACAGTCGTTCAATATATTAACAAACAGGGAGGGACCAAGTCTGAACCCCTTTATCTGAAAACTTGGGAGTTGTGGAGTCTTGCAATAGATCACCAAATACACCTAAAAGCAGCACACATTGCGGGCAAATCAAACATACTAGCAGACCTATTATCAAGAACCAAAATCAGACACACAGAATGGTCTCTAGAAAAAAAACAAATAGTACAGCAAATATTTCTGAAACTAGGAACACCAATGATAGATCTGTTTGCATCAGTTCACAATCGACAAACTCAAATATTTTGTTCCTGGTTTCCGATCAATCAATCATATGCTCTGGATGCCCTATCAATACCACGGCAGAACCTATTCGGGTATGCGTACCCTCCAATATGCCTAATTCCAAAAATTCTTCAACACATGTCTCGGTACAAGTGTCAAATAATACTAGTTGCACCACATGTGCCGAGAAGGCACTGGTATCCAGACCTGCTAAAACTGCTAGTAAATTACCCCCTGAGACTTCCAGTTCTAAACAATCTTCTGCATCAGCCAAACACAGAGATTTATCATTCCAACCCAGAAATATTCAATCTAACTGTATGGCCTCTATCAACAGAGTTTTCAAAGAGAGATGCTTTTCTAAAGACACAAGAAAACTATTATCAGCCTCATAGAGATCAGGAACCCAAAAAGATTATTCTGGCAAATTCAAAAGATTCAGTAGCTGGTGTTGTGAAAGGGAAATTGATCCCTATTCTGCCTCTTTAACAGACACAGCAGCTCATTCGCTATTCAAGAGCCTGTGTTCGATACAGTGACTTCCTTGATAGAGCCCAGTTGCTCACAAATAGGCTACTTCCAGAAGGGTATGTTACCCAAAACTTGAAGTCACCCCTCCAGAAGTTTAACGGTCGACATCACCATCTTGTGGACCGCTTTGGGATATCTGTTTCCACATGACAATAGATCTTTCCCTTTAAAGCTTAATTGTTGTTTCCTCTACCGGATTTGACTTTACTACCGGATTTGACATGTTCAACACGGCGGGTGTCTTATAAGAAGCAGGAGATGCTAACTCTACCGGTGCACCTGATCTCACCCATGGTTTTTTATTTGGTCCGTGTTGTTCATCTTTGTGTATGTGTGTCTTCATTTTTCTTTTCTGTGCCGTACTCATGTTGTGTCTCTGTTTTCCCCCTTTTTTGTTTCTGGTGTTGCCATTGTCCTTGGATTGTTCGCTTTTGGATTGACGATTCGGTTCTCACTTACTTTTAACAATGTTTAACAAGCCTTTTTACCAGTGGCCTTCGATACAGAACAATAGCAGGTTACAGGTCCATGCTGTCTACAGTTTTACCTCCGGTAGAAAAAATTCCTGTAGGACAACATCCTTACCATTATTCGCCTGTTAAACTGAGGTGTTTTCAATTCTAAACCACCTAAGGTGAAACTTTTGTCAGAATGGGACCTTAAAGTTTTAGATTTGTTAGAAAAAAAGTACCTTTGAACCTATGAAAACTTCAAGTTTAGAATATGTTACTTGGAAAACATTTTTTTAATTGCCATTACTTCTTTCAGACGCTGTAGTGACCTCCAAGCTCTTCGAATAGGTGATGGTAATATTCCAGTTCTACATACAGGTGTATTTTTTATTAGACATGGGTTATCAAAGCAGATCGTCTGGGCATATTGGTTCCAAAATTTTTGTACCTGGTTTTAAAGACAACAAATTATTTGATCCGAAACGAGCACTGATGTATTATCTTAAAATGACAGATAATTTTCGCAGTGTTGATAGAAGCAATAGCAAGCTATTTTTATCTTTGAACAATCCCCACAATCCAGTGTCATGTCAAACAATTTCCAATTGGATTGTAAGTACTATACAATAAGCATACAAAGACTAGAAAAAAATGTGTGAAAGCTCACTCAACTAGAGCTATTGGTCCCTCATGAGCTCTTTTTAAAGGATCGTCTGTGAAAGCGATAATGGAAGTAGCAGACTGGAGTAGAGAGTCCACTTTCATAAAGTTTTATTTGAGAAACTTGGAACCTAGCTATCAAATAAGTAAAAAAAAACAACATATACTTAAAACAAACTTGGTATAGTGTACAGTGCATAGGAATCCTCTTTTACGACGAGATGCTTTTTGTTGATTTTAACTTTAGTTTGGATGAAGAATGAACAAATATACATGTAGACTTAATTCTGCTTGAATGTGATGAGAAGAGTTTTGTATAGTGTAAATATGTACAGAAAAAAATATACAATTTCAAGAAGAAATTACAACCAACCACAGACAGCAATGCTTGGAAATCTGTGTGTATCCATAAAGTAAACATATCAGGTAAGTTTAACTTATTGATATAAAATTGATCAATTTGTTCACAAATTGGAATTTTGTGAACATAGTTAAACTTACCTGATCAATTACCCTCCAACTCCCCAAAGCAAAGTAATTTCTTCAGGTGAAGTCAGCATGGATTTCGCCGTATTCCGAATAATCCAGTCGTTATATTCCACTCACTACGATCGCTACATTAACGCCTGAATGCATTCACTATGAAAACGCGTCAATCGGATGTGGGTTACAGCTATGAACAATGGGAACAAAGTCGTCTCCTCGTAGAAGGAGAGAATCGGATACGGAGAGGGCTTGAATAATTCGAGTTAATATCGCCGGAGAAAACTGGGGTTCAAGCGCTTTACTGATACTGATATAGATGGTAGTTTTAAGATCAGTTAAGCGTTTGAGCGAGATATGACCAAATACCGGTAAGATATCCATAAATATATCAGATAAGTTTAAGTATGTTCACAAAATTCCAATTTGTGAACAAATTAATCAGTTTTTTTGGTGATTTTTTTTTACATCTGGAATCAAATGGAGGAGCGGGGGTATGTTTTTGAGAGCTTTGCTCACGGTTATTCTAGTTTTTATTGACATTTTCATATTCAGAAGGTACCAATTTTGTGAAATCAAATCCTCCTACTTTTTTTATACGACCGCAAAAATTTTTGCGGTCGTATATTGGTATGGTGCTGTCGTCGTCGTCGGCGTCGTCGTCGTCGTTGTCGTCGTTGTCGTTGTCGTCGTCGTCGTCGTCTGTAGACACTTTAGTTTTTGGTCAATAACTTTAGTTCCAGTATATCAATCCTTATAAAATTTAAACATAATGTTCTTTGGTACAAAAGGAAGGCTTGGTTTAGTTTTGGTCATTGTGGCCCCACCCGTTTTTAAAAAGGGGCCAAAAAGGGTTAAATTGGGTGTTTTCACATGTTTGTCTGTAGAATCTTTATTATTAATCGGATTTTGATGGGATTTCTTTCAGTGTGCTCCTGAGGAAATTTCCAATCTGAAGTATGCCAACGAATTTCACGTAGCATGTACCGCTCACAAGATAAATGGGGCCCAACAGGGGCAAATCTCCAAAAAAATATTTTTTTTAATTTTAAGTCCGATTTTCATGCAGTTTTTTTTAATGGATTCCTTGTGAAAAATTAATATGGCGCTCAGCTATTGGATTTTTGATAACTTGTTTTCTTTCCCAGCTATGAGGGGCCGAACTCGGCCAAAATTGCGAATTTGCAGATTATGTAGAATTTTTATTTTTCATCGATGGGATTTTTTTCTTTGGATTCCTCTTGATCTAAGATTTCAGTGACATGCCAACGGATTTTATGTAGGTCTTACAGTTTCCGAGCTACAAGGGGTCGGAGGGGCCAAAAATGCAATTTATCTAAATATGTCAAATCTTTATTAATCATCGGATTTCAACGGCATTTTTTTCTTTGAATTCTTCTTGATCTAAGCTTTCAGCAATATGTAAACGGATTTTGTGTAGCTCTTACCGTTTCCGAGCTACAAGGGGTCAAAGGGGCCAAAAATGCAATTTTTCTAAATATGTCAAATCTTTATTTTTCATCGGATTTCGATTGGATTTTTTTTTCTTTGGATTCCTCTTGATCTAAGCTTTCAGAGGTATGGCAACAGATTTGGCGTGGCTCTTACCGTTTCCGAGCTACATGGGGTCAAAGGGGCCGAAATTGCAATTTTTCTAAATATGTCATATCTTTATTTTTCATCAGATTTCGATGGAATTTTTTTCTTTGAATTTCTATGGATGTAAAGTTTTAGTTGATAGTACATATTTTGCATAGCTCTTACGTTTTTTTCATCAGTAAGTGATCAAAAAGGATGAATTTTTCCCTATTTTGTTTCTAGCTAATAACTGTGTCAAGCTTCTTTTTGTGTCCATCTAATTATTTTGTCAAGCTCTTTACTGTGTCCACATTCACTTAAACTACTTTTGTTGAAATTTCAGTGGTCGACATGCTGCGGTCGTATCATGCTGCGCTCGGCGTAGCCCTTTATTCAATTCAGATCTTTGAAACTTCACAGAATGTTTCCATATATATTGTAGATGTGCACCTGACTTTATGGAATTATGTCGGAAAGTTTTTCCTAATTGTCCATACTTAGGAACTAAGTCATTTTTATTGACATTAAAGTTCAACCGAGGGTGCCTATTGTGTGAAATCAACTCCTCCTTCAGTTATATATATATTGAAAATGAGCACCTGACTTTATGGAAGTATTTCAGAATTTTTTATACCCCCGCTCCGTAGGAGGAAGGGGTATACTGTTTTACCTGTGTCTGTCATTCCGAAATTCCGGCATTCCGTCCGTCACAACTCTCATAAGCTTTTCTCTGAAATGGTAAATGATATAATCTTGAAATTTGTCAGAAGTTTTGTGTAGTCATGCCATATTGTGGGATCCATTTTCAGACCTGTCGGGATGCTACTTCCTGTTTACCGACTTGGTCGATTTTTAGTTCGCCTCAACGAAGTTGAGGGGGACTATTGGAGTACCCCGGCGTCCGCGTCCTCGTCTACGTCTACGCCCACGTCCGCATTTGGGCATATATATCTGCAACTATGCATGGTAGGATCATCAAACTTTGTATGCAGGTGCATCATGGGCTATCTCACAGCCTCCAAGAAAATTGGGTCTCTCTGACCTATATTTTCCGCTTGAACGACTTACATTCAAGTTTACGTCCAAGTTCAGATCTCAGCCACTACACATGGTAGGATCATGTAACCTTGCATATGAACGCATCTCTGATGGTAGGTCAGCATCCAGGCAAAATTAGGTCACTTTGACCTATATTTTCTACTTGAATGACTTACATTCAAGTTTACGTCCGAGTTCAGATCTCAGTCACTATACATGGTAGGATCATGTAACCTTGCATATGCATGCATCTCTGATGGTAGGTCAGCATCCAGGCAAAATTAGGTCACTTTGACCTATATTTTCCGCTTGAACGACTTACATTCAAGTTTACGTCCGAGTTAAGATCTCAGTCACTATACATGGTAGGATCATGTAACCTTGCATATGTATGCATCTCTGATGGTAGGACAGCATCCAGGCAAAATTAGGTCACTTTGACCTATATTTTCCGCTTGAACGACTAACATTCAAGTTTATGTCCGAGTTCAGATCTCAGTCACTATACATGGTAGAATCATGTAACCTTGCATATGCATGCATCTCTGATGGAAGGTCAGCATCCAGGCAAAATTAGGTCACTTTGACCTATATTTTACGATTGATTGATTTACATTCAAGTTTTCGAACGAGTTCAGATCTCAGTAACTATACATGGTAGTATCATGTAATCTTCCATATGCATGCCACTCTGATAGTGTATCAGGATCCAGGCAAAATAAGGACACTTTGACCTATATTTTACGCTTGATTGGTTTACTTTCAAGTTTTCGGACGAGTTCAGATCTTTGTCACTATACATGGTAGGATCATGCAACCTTGCATATGCATGCAATTCTGATGGTGAATCAGCATCCAGGCAGAATTAGGACACTTTGACCTATATTTTATGCTTGATTGATTTACATTCAAGTTTTCTGACTAGTTCAGATCTCAGTCACTGCAAATGGTAGGATCATGTAACCTTGCATATGCATACATCTCTGATGGTTGGTCAGCATCCAGGCAAAATTAGGACACCTTGTCCTATATTTTATGCTTGATTGATTTACATTCAAGTTTTAGGACGAGTTCAGATCTTAGTCACTATACATGGTACAATCATGTAACCTGGCATATGCATATAACTCTGATGGTAGAACAGCATCCAGGCAAAATTAGGTCACTTTGACCTATATTTTCCGCTTGATTGATTTACATACAAGTTTTTGGACAAGTTCATATCTCAGTCACTTTACATGGTAGGATCATGTAACCTTGCATAGGCATGCATCTCTGATGGTACATCAGCATCCAGGCAAAAGTAGGTCACTTTGACTTATGTTTTACGCATGAGTGATTTATGTCCAAGTTTTCAGGCAAGTTCAGATCTCAGTCACTATACATGGTAGGATCATGTAACCTTGCTTAGGCATGCAAATGTGATGTCAACTTCCAGTCAAGATTTTGTTACTGTGACAAAGTGCCACGAGGCGAACTCTGTAATCGTTGATTACCTATGTTTCATTATTCTGTCCGTCCATCACAACTTTCGTAAAGCTTTTCTCTGCTATGGTAAATGATACAAACTTGAAATTTTGTCAGAAGCTTTGTAAATTCATGCCATATTGTTGGATGCACTTTCAGACCTGTATGGATGCTACTCATTATTCTGTCCGCCCGTAACAACTTTTGTAAAGCTTTTCTTTGCAATGGTAAATGATAACGAAGTTGAAACATTGTCAGAAGCTTTGTGTCGTCATGCCATATTGTGGGATACATTTTCAGACCTGTCTTGATGATAGTTTCTGTTTACAGACTTAGTCAATTTTTCAATTTTCCGTCCATCCATCCATCACAATTTTCGTAAAGATTTTCTCTGCAATGGTTAATGATACAGACTTGAAATTTTGTCACAGCTTTGTATAGCCATGCCATATTGTGGGATGCATTTTCAGACCTTTCGGGATGCTACTTCCTGTTTAGCGACTTCGTCAACTTTTCATCATTCTGTCCATCCGTCACAACTTTCCTAAAGCATTTCTCTGCAATGGTTAATGATACAAACTAGAAATTTTGTCAGAAACTTTGTATAGTTATGCCATATTGTGGGATGCATTTTCAGACCTTTCAGAATGCAATTCCTGTTTACTGACTTAGTCTAATTTTCATTATTCCGTACCATCCCTCACAACTTTCGTAAAGCTTTTCTCTGCAATGGTAAATGATATAAACTTTGTCAGAAATTTTATCAGAAGCTTTGTGAAGTCATACCATATTGTGGCACATATTTTAAGACTTGTGAGGTACTACAATTTGTTAACCACCTTTGTCAGGTTATTAGAGACTGGAAGATGAGAGCGGATGTATCACTAGTGAGCATTGGCTCACAGATCCCTTGTTTCATATTTATCTGGACTTTGGAAGTTAGTTATTTTTATTGATATTTTCAAAAGAGGATACCAGAAGTGTGAAATTTAGTCTTCCTACACTTTTCTACCAAGATCCTTGAAATTCAAAAGCATATTGTTTACAGTCCACATAGCCCCATTTACTTGAAAGGTCCATTACATAAGGAACCTATAAAACAAAAACATCGAAACACAACCCTGCCATTTTAGTCTTTGACCCATTTTCTTAGTTGTCTAGGGCAATGTTTTCCATCACACTTTTTCAGAACACTTTTCTTGGCAAGCATAAATAACAGCCACTTGAAATTTTGTATGTGACTTTAGAATGGAGATTCATATTGAGCATACTAATTTCAGGTTTGTTGAACATCTTCTTTCTGTTTGCCATCACTTTAGTCATTGTTGTCGTCCTCACTTTTTGTAAAATTTTTCTCAGCAACTACAAATCAGAGCCACTTGAAGTTTTGTATGTGACTTAAAGATGGGGTCCAATATTGCACATACCGATTCAAGGTCTGCCGATCATCAACTTCCTATAAACCTTCAATACTTTTCTCAGCAACTACAAATCACAGCCCTTTTGATATTTTGTATGTGACATTAGTATGAGGTTCAATATTGCTTGTATTGAATTCAGGTCTTTCAGATATCCATGCATTTTAATTGTTAATCTTATTCCTGTTTAAAGAAAGAATTTTGTGTTTCCAAGATCAAATTTGACAACAGCAGTGCACGAGTTAGTTTTGACTCACAATGTGTATTTAACCTTCTAGTTGATTACAAGTATATCAAGTAATGCCCTTTTGGAAGATCTTTTGAAATGACACTTCACTAAAACAGAATTTATGTAGCAATGACACAATTTGCAGATGGGCATATTGTTGTCGATTTTTCCATCCAGAAATTATGCTCCTTTGAACTTTGAAATTTACCAAATATTTACTTTTCGCAGTTTAGTTTCCATAGTAACCAAACACTTCTTATCAATGCAGAGGAGATGAAGACAATGTTGATTTCCCACAATGTTTAATGAGCATATCTGTATTGGTAACCATGTTTTTTTAACATCAGTACATAGGGGATACCAGTGAAAACCCTTTCATACATCATTTCCGTACAGTTATTGGAATTTACTGACATAGTTTCAATTTAAATGTATAGGGCCCAATGTTAAGCATGTTTAATTCAGAATTCAGGAATTTATTAAGCCTTTGTGTGTCTTGTCCTTTTTCTAGTTAGTTTACTTTATGTCTATAGGAGTCTAGGATGATGTTTATTTCGCTGGACTTGATTGCACTTTGTTCAGGGGCCGACTCCGACCTGCCGTTGGGTGTGGGGTTTTCTCATCGTTCATTGAAGATCTTATGGTGGCTTTGAGTTGTTATTACTCCCCTTTGGGTCGTTGTCTCTTTGACACATTCCCCTTCTTTTTTTTTATTAATTCAGATGCCTGCTTGCACCAAGGCAATTACTCCTATATGGGTATTAAGATTATCTTCAAAATTTCTATGCGGGTAGATCTTGATATGCTGAATATTCTTGCAGTTCAATATTGACCTCTATCTGTTCTAGTCTTTTGATAAAAGATAAATGTTAATTTCTTTTAAATTACTTGTATATGAAAAAATGGCAACAACTCCAAAACGGGTTATGAGATTTCCCTCGGTAGTTGCACTGTTATGTAGATCTGTCATGGTTATCACTTTGCTATATGTCAGTCTCAATACCTGTAACCATTTTCGAGTTATTTGCCAAAAATAATTAACACCTATGTCTTATTTTTTTAGTAACAGCAGGCATGTTGTTTGGTCCTGGTACTAATCGAACACAAATTTGAATCTAGATACTCTGGTAAGGATTCAGGCAAAGTTTGGTCAAAATTAGCTCACTGGTTTCTGAGTAGAATATTTTTAGGGCCCGCATCGAGATGCGGGTGCTCTCTAGTTTTCACTTTGTCCGTCAACAATTTCTATGCCCCTGGATCTTTAGATCGGGGCCATATTGTTTTTGTCTGTAAGTCTTTCAGTCGGCAACTTTAACCTGGCTCATAACTTATGAACCCGTTGTGATAGGCACTTCATTTCTGGTAACCGTATGTACATTGATCATATAAAGCTGAACACCATAATGCAAATTTCACTTAGGTCAGGTCAAAGGTCAATGTCACAGAGGTCAAAAGGTCAAAATCTAGATTTTGCTATAGCTCGCAAATTTGCAAATTTGAAATCTTTAAAAAAAAACTTAAACATCAACCAGATGTATTAGGAATTTCATATTTGGCCTGTATATTGATTATATAAAGCTGAACACCATTGTTGAAATTTTATTAAGGTCAGGTCAAAGGTAAAGATCACAGAGGTCAAAAGGTTAAAATCTAGATTTTTCTATAGCTCGTTAATAACAATTACTAGATGCTTGATATTCTACATGTGAATAGATATAATGGAGCTTAGTACAAATTCATCAAATAAAATTTGGGTCAGGTTGAAGGTCAAGGTCACTGAGTGCAAATTTGAAAAATTTAACAAAAACTTTAACATTGCCTATACCAGATGTGATAGGATCTTCATATTTGGCCTGTATATTGATCATATGAAGCTGAACACAATTATGCAAATTTCATTAAGGTAAGGTCAAAGGTCAAGGTCAGAGGTCAAAATTTCAAAATCTAAATTTTGCTTTTAGCTCATTAATTACGACTGCAAGAGGCTTGATATTCTTTTATTCCCTTGTTTCTTCTATTGATATGGACAAATGTCTACTAAACCTTAATTTCTAGTTTTGGTCAAAGATTTCTTGGCTTGTATATGAGGGAATGATTTGAAATTTGGTCTTAAGCTTGGAAATGATGAGTTGTATTGTGTTAACAATTTTCAAATTTGTCAGGTGCCCACTTCCTGTTTGCCATTACTTTGAATTTATACTAAAAAACAAATTTTCGTCACAAGATTTCTTGGCTTCTACTGGAGGGAATGATTTGAAATTTGGACTGAACCTTGGAAATGACGAGTTGTATTGTGTAAGCCGATTCTTTTATTTTTTACTGTAAATCAAATTTATCGTCAAAGATTTCTTTGCTTTTACTGGAGGGAATGATTTGAAAATTGGTCTGCCGCTTGGAAATGATGAGTTGTATTGTGTAAGCAGTTTTCATGTTTGTCGGACATCCACATCCTGTTTGCCGATACTTTGATTTTTTTTTTACTATAAATTAAATTTTTGTCACATATTTCTTGGCTTCTACTGGACTGAATGATTTGATATTTGGTCTGAAGCTTGAAAATGATGAGTTGCATTGTTTAAGCTATTTTCAAGTTTGTCATGATTAGGTGTCCACTTCCTGTTTGTTTATACTTTGAATTTTTACTGAAAACTAAATTTCCGTCACAGATTTCTTGGCTTCGACTAGAAAGAATGATATGAATTTTAGTCTGAAGCTTTGAAATGAAGAGTTGTATTGTGTAAGTGGTTTTAGAATTTGTCGAATGTCCACTACCTGTTTGTTGATACTTTTACTTTTTTACTATTAACCAAATTTTCGTCATAAGATTTTTTTACTTGTATCAGGTTGAATGATTTGAAATTAAGTCTGAAGCTGAGAAATGACATTGTTTGGTAAAACTTTAAGAAATCACTGTATCCAACAAATTACTGCATCAAGACTTGTGTGTATCAAACAGAATTTGAATCCACGCGTACCTCAATTTTACTTTTGCCCGGAGTATCAGGATGAAAATTGCGGGGCTCTTCCAACAACGCAAGTTTCGACATGCTCCAGTTTTAAAAGTTTAAAACAGATGGACAACGGGCAGACAGACGCCGAGCAGTGGCAAAAGCAGGTCAGCTAAAACGGAACCAAAAATAATAAGACCTTATGAACATTCTTAATACCATCATCTACGCTTTTTATAGCAATAAACATGAAAGTATAAGAAACCAAAGGCTAACATGAGCATGTATCGTTCACCTGTTACTTGATCTCATGAGATTTTCCCAGGGTCAAATGATAAATGGTAATGGCAAATGACAAGATGGCCATCATGTTACCATACCCATATTCCCAAGTCAAGTGTTCGAGGTCCATGTCTTTCCCCACAAACCTTAAACAGATGTAGCTTATATTTTCTGAGCTGCTTCTTTACACCAGAAGCAAACTGATGAGCCAACGAAATCAATCAAAATTGGTTAATTAATATTTTCACTGATCGTCTGGGTGCATTTGATCAAGAGAAGTATCCTAGGAAATATCTATAATACGACATCTATCCCCCCAGGAAATATAAACCACATCTGGCGAGGGGTTGTGGGGAAGGAGAAAGACCTCAAAACACTTGACCTGGGAAAATGTACCATACCTGGCCAATATCAACTAAATGTAACGGTCTTCAAAAAATTAGCAATTTACAATATTTTCCCAGGGTTCTATGTTAAAGTTCGGTGTGCAGTAGCGGCCATCATGAATTTATGATGGATACTTAAACCATACCAACATAATCTTACCATGCCTTGTTAATATCAACTTGATATATCAACTGTTTCTAAAACATTTTCATATGGGCTAAGATCCACAGTGCAGTGGGGGCCATCTTTGATTCAAGATTGGTACTAAAATCATAAATTCATTTTTGTTGTTTTTTTTAATTACCTTTGGGTTGATGCCTCTACTTGTGGACTGTAAGGGTTAGGGTAAAGATTTTTTCATATATCTTGCAATATCCAAGAATCAACAAACCATCTTAGCATGCACAAAGATACTATTCTTGATGAAATAACCGGTTTGTTGTTGAAAACCAGAAAAAAAACTTAAGTTTTCGCACAATTTTAAGATGACTTGAATAATTCCAAAATTAGGAATTAAGTACAAATTTTAAATAAAGATAGCTAGATTTTAGCAAATTTACATCTTTATATCCCCTGTCCAAAGGAGGCCAGGGTATACCATTTTAACTACTATGTCATTCCTTCATTCTGTCAGACAGTCCATAATCCATCTCTCCACACCTTTCGTCAAGTTTTGTTACAAGCTTTGTAGTCATTCTGTGGAATGCATTATAAAACATGTGATGTACTTCATTCTGTAATCTTCTTAGATTATTAGATAGCGGTGGTACTATTAGTGAGCATTTCTGTGTTTCTTACTTTTTTTCTCAGCTTCTACAGGACCAGTTGTTTTAAGAGTTAGTATACAGCTTTAATGTGGTAAGTTGTAAAGAATGCCCTTTTGAGTCCTGTCAGACTTGTACTTCCTGTTTGACAAAATATGACATTGGTGAAATAAATTTTTTGTTGCAAATTTCCTTGCAGCAACAAGACCACTCACAGAGCTGGATCATTTATAAGGCAAGTATTTATAAAACAATGAGGAAGCATCTGACAAGGTTGTTCTCTCAGCAAAACAAGTCTACTATTCTGAACATTTTGTAGGAACAGAATGCATACCATTTCAAATTTTCCAATGATCAAATTCATTTTATAAACTAATTGCTGCAATTCAGTGAACTATTGTAAAATATAAATCTGCTTCCCAGTCCATAGTACATATGTTTTTTGTTCCAGAGCCTATATTGGATCCCTTCAAGTGTACATCCAACAGACAACCCTTGTCAAGTTTTTGTTTACATCTTTCTTAGGCCTTTTTTTAACTGGACACAGGAATTTATCCACTACCATCTTTATTGTAAGAAACCTCTAATTGTCAGTCTTGTCAAGACAAATTTCATTGTGTTCACCACACCTGTATTGTGTCCAAATAGACTTATATTTGCACTTACCATTTTGATTCAGGGTGGCATAAGTGGGAGAACAACTGGTTGCCATACAGCAACATCTCTTGTTTTAGGGTATAAAAAAATAACAATAACAACAACAAAGTTTTCTCATTTTATCTGCTTTCACAGACATTTTAATAACACCCTAGGGCAAAACAATAATTGCTATTTATCCTACATGTTGTTCTGTCCATTTATGAAACCCCAAGTTTGACTTGGTTGGACAAAACCATATATCATTCCTCCAAACACGACACATTCAAGTAACATTCATTCACATCACTCACAACAATAATTACAACACCATATCACTGATATTATCACATACCCCATTACACAATATCATCATTTGTGTATTGATTTGATAATGTATTCCAATGTCATGATCTGAACATGCTGAACAAATTGTGATGTAAAACTGATGAAACATATTTAAAAAAATCTGCTGTAATGTTAAGAGTTATTTAAGTTATTCACATGCACCGACAATATTAAAGTTGGATAACCTTGATCTTCTTGTCCAACTCTTTNATCTTGCATTTTCAACGGTGTTTGATTTATTTTCTCACTTTTGTAATCACAAACTACGATTTATTTACCACCATGCCGTTCTTGTCATCCGTCATTCCTAAGCGACGTCAATGACGTCAGAATACGTTGCTTGGTAAATTCTGTCTTGTACCGAGGGGTACAAGACAAAGAAATCTCACACCGCTAAAAATAGGAACTGTTCTGTCTCAAAAGTGAGAATACTTTTATCTTATAGAAAAAGAACAAAACATTTTAACTGAACAAATGCATTTCTACTTTGTTTTATTATAACCCTAGTCATCAAACTCTAACTGTATAGGCAAAACAAAACTGTTGCTAATTATCTTTATCTACATTAAAACAAATCTACAAATTTAAATATTATAGCAAGTCCATTTGTTTAGTACAGATCCACTAAAATACATGTAAATAAAAATTTTAAATTCTTTTTAAAGACTTAACTCTAGCAAATACAATTTAGAAAATTCTGTTAAGTGTCAATATATATATAACCAATAGGTCTTTTATTCCGCAAGAAAATACTTTAGAAGAAACTAGTCAGGAAGGTCTTGAATCCACACAACAAGATTGCTATGGATAGCCATATGTACCCTGCTGCATAAGAAAATTGAAACCCAACATTTCAAAATGGTGCAAATAATTGACTTTGTGTGCAATACAGATTTCAACAACTGTTCTATACATGGGAAAAATAAGTTTACCAAAAGAAAATTGAGATGAGGGCAATAGGAGATAGTATGGTGGTTTTAAATTATCTAGTATATTATGGTGACTAACAATCCACTTTGAACAAATAGTTTCTGAATAGTTGTGTCCTAAAGATCACTGTGGAGAAAAAGTCCCATAACTCCTTCAAAATTTGAGGGATCAAAATGGCACTGCAATATGATCCAGAACATATTGTAGCTAACAACAATCCTGTAAAATTTGAAAAAAAATCTAAGCAGCAGTTTTAGGAGTTGCATCCAAAAGATCTGCCATCTAGCATAACATTGTGATAATCAAAGTACTAAAACTCCTACAAAAAATTATCAATCAAAATGGTACTGCAATATGATCTAGTACATACCATTACTAACAACTTTATAGGTACATCTAATGGGCAGACTTCTAGTACTTGATATTTTATTATTATATTACAGAATGAATTTTGAATATTAGTGGGTCTATACTAACCAAATGAATATACAATGTTATGTAGTTATTTTGTACCAGGATTTTAACAAAATTTTGCTTATGTGCAAGACCTAGAAGAGCAAAATTCAATGTATACGAAAGTGTATTATAGGATCCAAAGGCCTTGAATGTGTCCATTATTCATTTTCAGGACTACAAGAGCAGTTATATGTGAAAAATGACTCTATAACCAACTTATTCCAAAGGTAGTATAAAACAATATGGCTATTAAAACACAGCCGATTTTTTCCTTTTTATGAAATTGTAACACTTGGGTACATATATGTATATAATGGTAATGATTTCACAAGTATAGCTGCCTTTATATTATGAAACATATCAACAATCGTTCATTTAAACACTTCAAGTTTTACTATGTACACCATTGTTCTCAACTGAAACAAATTATAAAATCAAAAATATTTTGTTTCAAAATACAGCAACTTCTTGACAAAGACACTGCCTAAATCAATATGTCAAATGGATATTCCATTTTAATCGCTTAGTATATTTATTTTATTGGTAGTGTATGAGTTCATCATTGTAAATAGAAAACACATTTTCTCTTGAGAGCAAATAAAAAAGATGATCAGAGATGCTGTAATCTGTTATTGAGCTATCTCAGGTTTCATAACAAGATGTGTTTTGTGAAACACTTATGCCCTCGGGTAGAAGTAAAGAAGAAACATTTAGCAACTTTGAACAATGAATGTCCTTCTGACAAAATAATTTGTAGAAATAAATTCTGGTATCAACAGAAAAGTTTAATCACATCGAATGATGATTGCAATTGGATGCAAACACAGAAGTCACCCAAATGAACCCTTCCAATCATTATCCAAGCATTATTAAGAATACAATTTTCACCCCCCCCCCTTTTTGGAACATTTATAGCCAACTCATTGTGCTCTGTTTATAAGTGTTATCAGTACTTTGATTACACTAGGGATCATCAATACTGGTTCCCCAAAAGTGGAGGAATACACAGAAGAGAAGAAATGAAATAATAGATATTTTTACATCCCTCATCATTGATATATATAATACATTTATAAATACCTGTAAAACGAAAGTGAATAAATGAAGAAAATATGCTGAATGATTTAAAAAAAATTTTTTACAAAAAAAAATTCTATAGATATCAAGAAACATTTCATCATAAATGAGTTTAATTTCTATAAATATATAAAATAAAACAAAGTATAATTTCATTTTTTGGTGAAATTTTACCGGCCAGTCACATGCCAAGGTCAAGGTCACAAGGTCAAATATTCTGGTACCAACTGAAAGGTCTCTCCACAAGGAATACACATGCAAAGTGTGAAAGAACTATCACTTACCATTCAAAAGATATTGTCAATGTTAAAGTTTTTATGCAGTTGTTCACAGGCCAAGGTCAAGGTCACAAGGTCAACTATTCTGGTAGCAATTAAAAGGTCTTGCCACAAGGAATGTACATGCAAAATATGAAAGCCATATGGCTTACCACTCAAAAGATATACCCAATATTAAAGTTTATTATTTTTTTCAAAAAGTCCATCACATGTCAAGGTCAAGGTCACGAGGTCCAAAATTTTGGTATCGTTTGAAAGGTCTTGCCACAAGGAATGCACATACAAAATATGAGAGCCCTATCATTTACCATTCAAAAGATATACCCAATGTTAAGTTTTTTGTGGACAAACAAACAAACAGACAGACAGACCAACAACTATATGCCCTCCGAAACTTCGTTTCACGGGGGCATAAAAATGAGTATATTTATACTATTTTCAAAGCAATTTTTAGTCATTTGGTCAAGATATCTGAAATTTAATATTGGATCTAAAAATGTGTGCGAAATTTCCAATCACAACAACAGTGCATGATATCTGTGTTGAGAACAATGTTGTCCATCAATCTTTCCATATCTTTCTAATCATTGCGTTAAATAACAGTTGATAAACATGTATAGTTACAAAAGCTATGAAAATAAATATCTCAACTGTTGATTAACAACTGCTATCTAAAACATAGGTAGTCTAAAATATCCACTACACAAAGCCAGACATATTCGTTGCTTATGAATATCTAATGAGTCGTCCTTCTTCACAGTGAGAACCTGAATTGTATGGCACTATAAACCTGAGATCAGTTTATATTTGATGGAATCCCTGATACATGTGTATATTTAATTATGCCATCATTCACTGTGTAACACTTTATGTGTCAGTTTTAAATATTCAAAGTATGAAAATTTAGTCTTTTTTTTATAGTTTGCTATGCTTTTTAATACAAACATACAAAGATGCAGATTAGTACAAAAATGTTCAGAAAATAACTTTAAATTTTCACACTTTAACTTGAGAGTTTTTCAAAGAAACATGGTTCAACATTAAGGTATGGAATCTAGAGATAGTTAAAAATAATTAATTTCAGACAATATCATAAAATATTAAACCAATTTTGGAAAATTAGCCAGTTTATCTTGACACTGTCAAAAGGTAATGAAATCACACCGTTTTAAGAACAGCATAAAAATATATATATATCAAGTCTATATATTTTGCAAATATCTATGATGATTTGCTGTTGAGAAATAATAGAATTAATAAATTTAACTAGAAGCAGCGACTGAATGACAAAATTTACAAGATTTAGTACAAGTATAACTTAAGAATAAAATCCAAAGTTGCACAGGGGAAGCTTAAGTTCAGATATCTATAGATTTACTGGTGTTGCAGACATTTTTTTTTGCTCCATTGAAATCCTGAGCACATTGATCTTAGAATAACATTACTTCATCAGAAATCATCATTCAAATGTAGACTCCTACAGGATGGCTGTGATTTCATATTGAAACTTTTTCATCATGGTACTGTTTTGGGTCATTTTGGCCTGGATATGGGATGTTGTCTCCTTGACATTTATCCCATTTCCTTTCTTTTTCAAAATATAATAAAGCTCCTCAATTTTCACACTGGCATAGTTTCATTTAACTGCAGTAGTTGTGAAGAGTAGATTTTGGAACACCGAAAAATAGACTGACAATAGCAAATGAATTTTCAGGGAGGGAGAATAAAATATATCTAAATCATAGAAAATGGCAAAATGTTAGTAATAGCTTCTCCAAGATATGAATTCTACTTTCTCTAATTTCTATCCAGTTTTCACATTTCTTGAACGGTGTGGAAACATTTGTTCTCCTCTCTAGGGAGGAGAACAAGTTTCGTGAGATTTCCCGCCAAATTTATTCGGAATACAATCCTCGGTGTTTTTCTTCCAGTCATTAGAGAAACAGTTTCCAAAACTTAAACACGTTAATTATGAAATTTCTCACATCTTTTTAAATAAATTTTGAAATGTTTAAGAGCTCGGCAAGCCTCGCTTTCAAACATTTGCAAAATTTATTTAACTCGATGTGAGAAATTTCATAATCAATTAGTTCTCGTTATGGAAACTATATTTAAAGCTTTGTGAATGATTGTTACAAGTCAGTGTTCTCAGAGGAGACTCTCACACTTTGAGGAGAATAAACAATGAGATGTTTTTATAACTGGATCTTCTCCACAATAATGAGCAAGATGGAAACGTCTAGTAAACAACATGTAACACAATACAACAAGTGTGCCCTATAATAAACTGCCAGCATAGTGATGGCACAGCTTCTACATCTTGTATTTCACTTTGATATTTTCTTAACATTTTTTTGGTTTGATTGACATCATTCTTAAATTGTACAAGAACTATCATACAATTATATTAGTTCTTCTATTACATAAATTTCTGAATTACATAACCAAACAGATGTTGTTGGTGTTTCTGTTGACATGATTTCTGCTTACACAACCACAGATGATACAGATTCTATTATGCCTATGTATATCTTTGCTATATAGCCTGTAGTTATTGCACCTTTTACTCTTCCGGTGTTGGATAACTCTGTCATTCAATTATGTCCGCCAATCCTGACAATAGTACATATGTACTGGGAGGTTCCCCAAGAGGAAACTAGTATATCACAGCCTTTTCACTTTATAAAATTTTTGGACCTCTACTAGCACTTTTTAATAAACCACTTGATGGCAGTCTAGTGAGAATTGATTAGAGGTAGCGATCAAATAATGTTAAAATATTATCACTTCCGTAAATCCAACACAAAAACCTGAAAAATAAAAAAATAAATCACATAAATTTTTTTTTTTTACTTTTGATAATCACATACACTAACCAATAAATTGTTTGATACACAGTTACTGTAAGTTCAGGGATGATTTATTTTGATGCAACAAAATCGTCTCAATTTATGGGGTCAGTTTTGCAAAAACACCTGTATCTATTTGGCGAGAAAAGATCTGTTTTGCATTTTTTTTGCATAGACTAAATATCTGAAATCAAGATAATCATCTGAATATAATCATCACTGTAAATTGTATATCTTTTATTATTTCAAATTTCAGTAGCAGCAATTTTTATACCATATCTACATGTACTTCAATAAGAATCTCCCTTTTTAATTTGAAAGCCACGAAGTTGCAGTAGAATTTATAAAACCATCCAAGAGATGTCACATGACTGACATGAGGAACAAGCCTGTTATTCTAATGAGCTGCATGCTTCTAATCAAATATGGTGTGCAAGTTTCTATCAAATTCAACTCTTTGTGAGTCGAATAGAGACTATGTTGCTATATAAAACTGCTAATAACATTCAGTATATATTATAAACAGCACATTTTGCATAGTATGACAATGAATTTTACCTTTTAAAAAATCTTTTGAAATAATAGTATTTTCATTCACAAGACAAAGATTATCAGGTCCATATTACATTTAATTGTAAATTTAGATAAAACCTGACTTGCCAATATTTTCATTATCTATGATTTTTTTTTCTCCTGTAAGCTATTAAAACTGCCATGCAATGACTAATTAAAGGAACAGCAAAAATGCATAATGATGTAACTACAATACAGTGGAACCTCCTAAAAAGGGCCTCTGTTGGGACCATGGAAATTGGCCGGTTTTAAGAGGTTCTGGTTTTCTGAGGTTCCGAAATCTCGTCTTTCCAATCTGAACACTTTTACAGGAAGTGTAACATATGATCTGTAAGGTCAGTGTAAGCTGTGAGTTAATTATTACCATATATTTTTCCTGCATTCTTGTAAATGTCAACAAAATTTAAGGAAATCTTTTCAAATGCAGTTATTGATCAATGAGGATGGCAAGAGAAATGCAAATTGTAGAATAGATTTTGTCAATTTCATTGTCCGCAAAAAAGTTGTCCATTTTCAGAGTTGAATTTTAGAAGAAAATATACGTTTGGGACCGATCTATATGACCAGAATTTGGAATTCAAAGGGCCAGTTTTCAGAGGAAATTTTAACCTATTTATATAGGTAATAAAGGGCTACGTGGAGCGCAGCATGATACGACTGCAGCATGTCGACCACTGAAATTTGAACAAATGCAATATAAAGTGAATGGACACAGTAAAGAGCTTGACACAGTAACTAGATGGACACAATAAGGAGACTGATACAGTAATTACTTGGACATAAACTTGGAAAAAAAAACATCTAAATCCTATGAGAAATATAGATTTTACATATATTTTGCGAAAATTGTAAAATTTGTAATTCTGACACCTTTGACTCCTTACAGCTTGCAATTGGTGAGATACCCAAAATCCATTGTCACATACTACTGAAAGCTTAAAACAGGAGGAATTTAAAGAAAAAAATCCCATCAAAATCCGATGAAAAATATAAATTTTATGTAATCTGCACATTTGCAATTTTGGACCCGTTTGGCCCCTCATTGCTCGGAAAGGAAGCATGCAATCAAATATCTAATAATTAAGTGCCAGATTAATTTTTCATAAGGAATCCATTAAAAATAAACAGCTGTGCCAAGTCGCATGATACGCCCGTCGTCACCCCTTCAACTTTAAGTGATTAAAGAATGTGGTTCTCAATTTAGAATACACCTATAACTGCCCAATTAAACATGATATCTCTTTAATAAATCAATCTGCAAAGTTTGAAGTGAGCTGATCAAACTATTAATCAGTTAGAGTGCATTATTTATAAAATTGCCTTAAATTTGAAAAATAAAGTCTCATAACTCTTGCAAGAAAATCGAAATTTCACTAAAAAGTATACAGATCATAAGCCATCATACCCAATATCTTTGCAAAGTTTGAAGTGAATTGGTCAAAGAGTTGTAAAGTTTGAGCGCAACATGTAAAAAATTGCCTTAAAATTGACAATTAAAGTCCCATAACTCATACAAGAAAAATCAAATTTTTTCGAAAAAGTATACAGATCATGAGTCCATCATACCCAATACCTCTACAAAGTTTGAAGTGAATCAACCAAAGGGTTGTCAACTTAGAGCGCGACATATAAAAAATTTTGTTAAATTTGACGAATAAAGTCCCATAACTCCTACAAGAAAAATTGAATTTTCCCGAAAAAGAATCCAGATTGTGAGGCCATCATACCAAATACCTCTACAAAGTTTGAAGTGAATCGACCACAGGGTTGTTGAGTTAGAGTGCGACATGTAAAAAATTGCCTTAAAATTGACTAATAAAGTCCCATAACTCCTACAAGAAAAATTGGATTTTCCTGAAAAAGTATACAGATCGTGAGGCCACCATACCCAATACCTCTGCAAAGTTGGTATACCATAATACGTCCGTCATTAGACGGGCGTATAAAAACTGTATCAAAATCAAGACTAGAAATAAAAAAAATAAAATTTTTGTGATTCGCCCCTTTTGGGCCCCATTTATCTCATGAACAGTACATGCGACGTGAAATCCATTGGCATAACACTGATTGGAAATTTCCTCAGGAACACACTGAAATAAACCCCATCAAAATCTGATGAATAATAAAATTATACAGCCAATTATATGAATACACCCAATTTTGCCCTTTTTGGCCCCTTTTTAAAAAACAGGAGGGGCCACAAAATCCAAAACCATTCAAAGTCTTTCTTTTGTGCCAAGGAACATTGTGTTAAAATTTCATAAGGATTGAACAACTGGAACTTAAGTTATTGACCAAAAACAAAAGTGTCTACAGATGACCACGAGGACCACAACAGCGACATACCATTATACGACCTCAAATTTTTTGCGGTCGTATAAAATTTACGGACCAAAACATATCGTTTGGTTTATAGAGCGATCCAGTATTCAGAGGGGCCAGTTTTCAGGAGTTCCACTGTATCTCCCTAATTTAGAGTATCTAAATTTTGTTCTCACAAATTACATTTGACTACACCTTAAACAATTGTTTGTTCACTGTTGTCAATTGGTATTTACTTACTGAACCATCTGATGCACTAGCTCCAACTTTATCTCCTCTATGATTCCAACATACTTCAAATATCCCTCCTGTACCTCTGTAACTATGTACTAAGGAACCACTCTGTTAAAATATAAATATCAAACTACATCAAAAGTATATATTCTCTATGTTAACTGACAAATATCCCTTCTGTACCTCTGTAACTATGTACTAAGGAACCACTCTGTTAAAATATAAATATCAAACTACATCAAAAGAATATATTCTCTACATTAACTGACAATTATCCCTCCTGTACCTCTGTAATTATATACTAAGGAACCACTCTGTCAAAATATAAATATCAAATTCCATCAAAACTATATTTTCTCTATGTTACCTGACAAATATCCCTCAATGTAATCGTCCTCATCTTACAGAATGTGGGAGTTACTTTTCCATCTTAAATTGTTCTATTTTTCTTTCTAGAGCACTGAAAGTTGTGAACTCTTAGGGTAAAGTTGCCCATTGGACAGTATACCATATATGTTTTAGTGGGAAAACCTATGTTATTGAACATATGACATGTAAAATCTAAGTCATGTCTACTCCAAACACAAGCTTTACAAATTGTTGCAAGAATGTATTTGTTTTATACAAAGGGTTGTTACTCATTGTTACTCATTCTCTTGTGATTCACCCTGATAACCTATTCCTTACACGAGTAGTTATTTTGTGGTTCACAACGAGACTTTGAAGCTGGAGTAAGATATGGACTAGTTGTATTGCTTTTATGGGAATTTTATTGGTCGAGCACCAAGTAATAGTACATCATCAATGATGTGCTATCTCTTTTAGCAAGTTTTTATTTGACCACTGTGAGATCTCCTTTGTTGTGATTGATGTCATCTAGTAATGGTGTTGTTATCTGAGACAAAACAGCGACATAACAAGCAAGCAAACACATATTAGCTGTTTGGCAACTAAAAATTCACTACATTTACTTATGACAATCATAAGAGAAATAATTTAACAACTTGAAAGAATTGTATATACAGCTGAACTTCAATGGCTCAAACTGCAATAGCTGGAACACCACAGATGTCTAGAACTCTTTTTGAAGTCCTTTTGCTCAGGTTGGAACATAATTCCACCTCGATAGCTGCTAACTTGAACAGTACTCTTCAGTCCCTTGGGTGTTCGAGCCATCGGAGTTCTACTGTATATATACTTTCTACAACGACAATTATGAAATTTATCACATCTGATAAAATAAATTTTGCAAATGTTTGATAATGAGGCTTGCCGAGTTTTTTAAATATTTGAAAATTTATTTAACAAGATGTGAATAATGTTTAAAGTTGTAAAAAATATTCTCTAATGACATAATACTGAGGATTGTGTTCCGAATAGATTTGGCTGGAAATTCAAAGCAACTTGTTCTCTCTCTAGAGATGAGAAATAATATTATCACACCCATCAGGCTTTGGTAAAATTTGCTAGAAATTAGAGAACACTGGATATCAACCATCGTTCATCAAAATCCAAGCAATGGTTTTGGAGAATATGGCTGACAAAGTCCCCCACCCCCTTTTCCAGAAAATATTCGAAGACAAATTATCTCCCCTTCAAAATTTCAGACAGCAACCATATTACTTCATGCATATCTTCAGGTGATGTACTATAACTATGCAATATTTCATCAAAATCCAAGCAGTGGTTTTGGAGAATATGCCCTGACAAAGTTGTCTCCCCCCTTTTTTCCAGAAAATATTCCGAGACAAATTATCTCCCCTTCAAAATTTGGGACAGCAACCATATTACTTCATGCACATCTTCAGGTGGTGTACTACAACTGTGTAACATTTCATTAAAATCAAAGCAACGGTTTTGGAGAACATGCGCTGACAAGGTTTGTCCTCCTTCTTTTTCCAGAAAATATTCAAAGACGAATTATCTCCCCTTAATAATTTTGGAAAGCAACCATATTACTTCATGCACATCTTCAGGTGGTGTACTACAACTGTGCAACATTTCATCAAAATCCAATCAGCTGTTTAGGAGGACTTGCGCTGACAATTTACATGGACGTTCAGACAGACGGACGGACAGGGCGATTCCTATATACCCCCCAAACTTTGTTTGTGGGGGG
>MJUU01000935.1:95606-114292 GCA_002080025.1 Modiolus philippinarum
TTTTACCAGAAAATATTCAAAGATGAATTATCTCCCCTTCAAAATTTCGAGCAGCAACCATAATACTTCATGCACATCTTCAGGTGGTGTACTACAACTGTGTAACATTTCATAGAAATCCTAAAATCCGTTGAGGAGAACATGCGCTGACAAGGTTTCGTCCTCCCCTTTTGCCAGAAAATATTCAAAGACAAATTATCTCCCTTTCAAAACTTCAGAAAGCAACCATATTACTTCATGCACATCTTCAGGTGGTGTACTACAACAGTATAACATTTCATCAAAATCCAAGCAGACGTTTAGGAGAACATGTGCTGACAAGATTGTCCTCCCCCTTTTTGAGAAAATATTCAAAGACAAATTATCTCCCCTTCAAAATTTCAGAAAGCAACCATTTTACCTCATGCACATCTGCAGGTAGTGTACTACAACTGTGTAACATTTCATCAAAATCCAAGCAGCCTTTTAGGAGACCATGCGCTGACAAGCTTTGTCCTCCCCCCTTTTCGAGAAAATATTCAAAGACAAATTATCTCCCCTCCAAAATTTCAGGCAGCAACCATATGACTTCATGCACATCTTCAGGTGGTGTACTACAACTGTGTAACATTTCATCAAAATCAAAGCAGCTGTCTAGGCGAACATGTGCTCACAAGGTACATGTACAGAAAGACAGACAGACAGACAGACGGACAGGGCGATTCCCATAACCCCCCCAAACTTTGTTTGCAGGGGGTATAATAAACTCGCCAATGGCTCATTTATCATATATTGAATTTACATAACTCTAGTTGATATCCAGCGATATACAATTCTTTCTCTTTATGAAAAATATAAATATCCATCTTTGGAAAAATTTTTTAACTGACCTCTTTTTTTAAGGTTTGTTGATATCTATTCATTATGCCTTTGTTTTTAGTGCCCTATCTATTGATATCTATTCATTATGCCTTTGTTTTTAGTGCCCTATCTATTGATATCTATTCATTATGCCTTTGTTTTTAGTGCCCTATCTGTACATTCCAAATATGAACACATTTGTCGAAGGATCCATTGGCTAAGTATTTACCATAAGGACAAAATGTTTATATCTATTTAATGTGCTTTTATTTTTATTGCCCTACTTGTAAATTCCAAATATGAACACATTTGTCAAAGGATCCACTGGCTAGGTATTTACCATCAGGACTAAATAGTTATAGCTATTTAATTTGCCTTTATTTTTAGTACCCTACCTGTACATTCCAAATATGAACACATTTGTCGAAGGATCCACTGGCTAAGTATTTACCATCAGGACTAAATGCTACACTATATACTGGTTCCTGATGTTTTGTTAACGTATGAATACACGTTCCTCGCTCTACTTCCCATAACCTCACCGTGGAATCAAAAGAAGCACTGTAAATATAACAAAATCAAGATAATAAGTCTTTTATATCAATTGTCCAACATTAAGATTGAGAAACATTTTCTTAATTATAAATAATTCCCCCTTCTGTGCATTATATAATTGGATGTAGTTTCAGTTTTATAATTTCATTTCACCTATATTTACCAATATGCTTAAGAGAAATGTCGGTATACTACATTAAATATTTGAAGTTTAGAGTGATCTTTTCATACTATAAAATGTATCTATCTTTTCATACTAAAATGTATCTCTAGTTTAACTCATTAATAAAGCTTTCACTATTTTGAGTCATTTTAAACATGCCAATAATTCACTCTTTAGTTTCACCTAAAATAAAATTTATTAGATGAAAATTTTACATTGATTTACATGTAGGGGTACATGCCTCACAACCTAACAAAACAAGATATATCCATCATTTCTAGGGGCCGTTTTAAGCTTACTTTGAAGTATGAGTGTTTGTTTGTTGTTGAAAAGCTTATGTTGACTTCAAGATAAACAAGAGCAACAAACGCATTGTTCTATTTGCTTAACCTTACTATGTATTTTTAGATGTACATCTGTTCATTTGTACATTCACAACATAATATAGATTACATGTATTTTGTCAGATTTGAAAGAACTTGCTACACCTACCTAGACAATATAAGTGGGACATTAGGATTATTTGTTCCTGGTCCAGTCGGACTCCATTTTATTGTATATATTTCTTTACTGTGGGCTTGTAAGTCATGTACACAATGGTCTTGCCTCATACTCCATATCTGCAAATAAAATTCAATGCAATATTCTAAATATTTTTTTATTTACTTCACATCAAAATAAACACAAATAGTTAATTCATGTTTAAGAAGCGAGTCAATTTGTATTAAACAATTTTCGAAGGATTTTTATGTCCATGAAAACTTGGGTCAATGTCAATATCTATTAAAACTCAGGTCCAGGTCAGAAGACCAAATCTGCTGTAGATTCTGCAATACTCTGTGCAAAGGCTAATTGTTGGAAGCCTCACGGCGACTTTAATATGAAACACCATAGAACTATAGTCTCACATTTTTCATTTCGATGCTTTCTGCCTACGTTTACTCCATTTCCTTTTTTTTTAGCCTAGATGTCACTAAATATCAACAACATGTCACACCTTATCATTGAGAACACAATAGCACTCACCTACTGATAAACCTGTCACTTTATGAACATCAGTGTCCAGCAGGATTGTGCCAATCTAGGTATAACTAGAGTATATTGAAAAGGGGTTTACTCTGGCAAGTATTGGCACAAAGTGTGAAATTACCAAAATTTGGGAGAAATTTTTTGAATTCTTCCCAATGAATACTATAAACAATGAAAAAAAAAATCAAATTGGATATGTATGGATATGTTAAAACATTCAATATGGTTCTTATTGGCCAATACTTCTGACTTAGATAGGTCAACAAATTAAAAAAAAATCATTACTTTAAGCTAACCAAGAACTTAATCAACATGAAAAAGAAAATGTTCATTAAATATGACCACCCCATTACTTCACACATATTTTTCTGACACCTAAAATCAAAGTTATGACAGCAGGCCAGTTTAAGTGGTCCAGTTTACATGACTGCTTTCATGACAGTTTGGCCTTGTATTAGTAACTATTTACCTTATCAAAAAGGTGAGTTTATCAAAGAATGTCTTATCAGATAGAGGAAGTACACTTTATCTAAAGTCGTAGACAGACACAATTTGTACTTAAATCATTATCTACATCTTATCCAAAATATAAGTCAATATTTATATTAAAATGGACTTTGAATAATTTGGAGTACACAAAAACTTCAATAATCAAAATTGTCCTGTATTCAACATATAAATTATATTTACATAGGATAGTTATCTTTTATCACTGAAATTTGCAAGTTTTGGCAATAAAACTACAAAAAACAAGATTAAACTAAGTCCATAATTTTCATATAGTTCTTACTGATACCGTATAGCGGGTAATTTTCGCGGATGGACTTAAATCACGAAAATAAATTCAGCGAATATTTTATACATGTATATCCTTAGGATATATATAAGATCTTTGATTATCCGCAGACGTTTTAAAACCCTTAAATTTTTTGCATACATTTTCCTCTTAAATCTGCGAAATTTTCGACCCGCGAAAATAACCCGCTATACGGTAAGTGACAATTAAATTTTAACAATAAAGATAAGTTTCTAAAGAGTTGATCGCATGGCATCTTCAACTACATCTGGTTTATTTCATTAACTGAAACATTTTAATAACTCCTATGTAAATCAGATACAGTGGGTCTCTTATCTTATTCTCAGGACATACGTCCCTCAAATATGATAAGACACCCACTGCATCTAATACATACAAGTTTTTGAGTTGCCAATCTGAAAGATTGGTGAACTCTTAGTTTTCCTAACTTTTCCTAACTGAGAATTAATAATATACTTCAAGAAAACCCCTTTAAACTTCAACTCTGATTGGATATTGTAGAAAATAAAGCTTTGATTGATCGATATTAATAACCTGTATACTCTTTACACGCAAGAAATATCAACTTCCGTCAAAAAAAAGTTCAAATAAATGTACAAGTATAACCAATGTGTGCCTCTTATTTTCTGTATTGATACAGAAATTATCCATGCAATTACTGTAGCATTTATTTCTTTAAATTGCAGTTTGTGGACGGCTTAACACATTTTTTATTTTTAATGTGCTTGAACTGAGGATTCCAGATTGTTGTTGATATAAATAACATTCCAAATACTTAATTATAGATTGACCTCTGACTTCTTATCAAACATATGCATCACTGGAGGAAAACATCCTCGATATATATACAACACATAGTGATAGCATGTAAACAAAGAAGATATTTTTAATATTTACTGTGTTTATTTAATTCAAAATGGATGATTCTTTAGATTTTTGTCTAGGTGAACCCATTGTCTAATATGAAATTGTCAGTGGAAATAATTAACTAATGAGAGTTTGGCTTTTTATATGGTGAAATTAAATGTTGATGGAGTGCAATTACCTGTGTGTATCGCCAGTTTTCGAGGTCATTTTAATGTAACAACATTCCTAGATTTTATTGCATACTGTGTCAATCATTTGCAACAATTTATGTTTAAAATTTACAAAATAAATCAGTAATGAATGGTATTCCATTCACTGTGATTCATTAGAAGAAAACACCATGCATTGTAAAGTTGCACTGTATTTAATTGACCATAAAATTTTATGACATGTTTATACTGTGGCACGAATGACATTTTATGTATCTTGTTTATTCTGTACTTGTCACTAACCTTAAATTTAATGGATTTTGCATTGTTTTTTTTCTCTCTAAATTGGCAACTCTCAAGACTTTCAGTCTTTGATTTATAGAACTATGGTCATAAAATTTGAAAATGTGATAATAATAAGAGTTCTAGATAAATTCTAAACATTGTCAGTTCTTTTAAATAACATATTATGTTTCAATTGATTTATTAAATGTCACCACCCACAGCTGTAAAGAACAACTGCTACACCTATTAAGATAGAAGAAATAAACATATTGATCCTATAACTAGGTCATTCGTAACTCGGATAAAATTTAGTTGGTCACTTGTACTCATTAGACTAAGAAGTTTTCCCACGTGTCAACACCATAGATAAGATTTCCCATGTTATATCATTCAGTTTTATTCTATATGCTAAATACAAACCTTTAATGTCATATCATCTGAACAGGAAGCTAACAACTGTCCTTGGGGATCCCATTTGATGGCATTTACTTCATTCTGTAAAACATAAATGTTTTATTGTGAATAATGTATCAATGTAAAAAGCTGACACAAGCTTAGAATAAAGGGCTACGCAGCCCGCAGCATGATACGACCGCAGCATGTCAACCACTGAAATTTGAACAAGTGTAATTTAAAAGTGAATTTTGACACAGTAACTACAAGGACACGATAAGGAGTTTGCCACAAAAATTAGCTGGACACAAAATAATGAAAATAATCAAACATCAAAATCTAATTAAAAATAAAGATTTTACATTTTTTCAAAAATTACAATTTAGGCCCCTTATTGCTTGAAAACAATAAGAGATGCACAAAATCTGTTGACATATTACCATAAGCTTACAACAAGAAGAAAATCCCCTCTAAATCTGATTAAAAATAAAGATTTTATATATATTTTTAAAAATTGCAATTTCAGGCCCTTTGAGCCCTTTCAGCTTGGAAACCCCAAGAGCTACAAAAAGTTGTCATTCTACTGAAAGATTACAACAATCTAAGAAAAAAATCACATCGAAATCTTATGAAAAAAAAAAATTATGTAATCTGCACATTTGAAATTTTTGCCCCATTTGGCCCCTTATAGCTCCAAAAGGAAACAAATTATCAAAAATCTAATACCTCATAGCTATGTTAATTTTTCACAACAAGTCCATTGAAAAAAAACTATCAAAATAGGAGTAGATATAAAAAAAAAATTAAATTTTTGAGATTTGCTCCTTTTGGGCCCCATTTATCTCATGAACGGTACATGCAACATGAAATCTGTTGACATGCTACTGATTGGAAATTCTTCAGGATCACACTAAGAGAAACCTCATCAAAATCCGATAAATAATAAATATTCTGCAGCCAAATATTTGAAAACACCAAATTTTCCACCTCAGCCCTTTTTTAAAAAAGGAAGGGGCCACAATGACCAAAATCAATCCAAGTCCCCCTTTGTGCCAAGGAACATTGTGTTTAAATTTCATAAGGATTGAACATATGGAACTTAAGTTATTGACCAAAACAAAAGTGTCTACGACGACGATGCCAGTACCATACCATTATACGACCTCAAATTTTTTGCGGTCCTATAAAAACAAACCGAAGAAACCATATACATTTATGTAGCTATAGATACTGTAGCAAGCATCTGTTTGAAGTATGGATATGGTTCATTTGTAATTTCTTGACAAGTGTTTTATAAAGTGTTTTGTGTAATCTGTTCAGTTTTGGTCAACATACCAATTTACTTTTTTGTAAGAAGGCTATTCCAGAATAATTTTATGGATGTCGTATCAACCCCTATCTCTATTTTTATAATATTACTAGTCCTTAGTCATTGTTGGAGTAATACTTAATCCTTTGATATATAATATGTTTATTTACTGATATAGTGAACCTTTACTCTGTATCATGTCACAAAAATATATTTTTACTTATTTTTGTTTGTCCTTGAACTAAATCATAACATAAAATAAACAAACACTATTATCAATTCACATGTATGATTAAAAAGAAATTAAATCACATGCACTGAAGTTGATGTTATCTGTTTATTATCCATCTTAATAATTTGTTGGAAACTCTTGTGTTGAATATAAATCAACTAACACTTCATATCAAATACGGGAATTTTGAGTCGTGTTCATTCCGACAACATTTTTGTGTATTATGCGAAAAAAATCAATACATCAATACCTTGGGATGGAATCACTAATTAATGAACACTGTTGAGCTAAGGGTGATTTATATTGAATCGATTTGTAGCGCTTCAGATTAATTGTTTTTCGTCAATTAAAATTTAGTTTAATAATTGTCATGCAGGACAAATTATAAGTACACTTCAATTTAATAAGTAGTTTGTTTTTAGGTGGTATATATTTATATTCAATAGGACTGGATTCCGATTGTACTTCTCACTGGTATTTGAGGAGATCGTTTCCGCCTTCAGTTACACGAGAGTTCCTATCTCGAAAGTCCCGCATTATATGCAAGGGGTTAGCCACATTTTTTGTATGCAGGGTACATGTTCCTTTCAAATTAGGAATTTGAACATGATATCTTCAGAATTGCAAAAAAAATTGTAATTAGTTCAATAGTTGATTTTTGGCATCTTTCTTTGTGTAACACTTCAAATTGTGCGATGACATGACGATGATTTTAACCTCAACGAATAAACAACATTTTAAAATTTCATAATTTCCTTGTACACTTTGTGTTACTTTTATCATAGTCAAGTAATTCTTTTTTTGTATTCCATCTATTTACTTTAAATACATATGCTTACTTTTCACAAAAATATGTTTTTACTTATTTTTGTTTGTCCTTGAACCCCAAATTTTCAACATCAGCCCTTTTTTAAAAACGGAAGGGGCCACAATGAAAATAAATCAAATGGTCCAGTATAAACTTTTAGGACGATGGTAAACAATTATGTTCTTGCCAATTGTTGAACGAGGCCAAAATTAAAATTAGGGGATCTAAAACCTTGAAATAAATAAATATTGTATTGTTTTCATCACAATTATGCCTGTCTATAAGTAGCTGATAAAGCAATTACATACTGTATGTCCTTGGAATGTTTTCATTGGCCTATCCATGCCCAGCCTGCAGACATGAATACATTGATCTGTGGAACAGGAAGCAAATGTTTGATTACTCTGCCAATCTACGTCCAGCGCAGGAGCTGTAAATATAATAGTTACAAATTTGGTTGTTTTTTAAATCATACCCCTACTCATTTTTATGCAATTTAAAAATTACCTGAATCGGAAACAATAGATATAGGCCATCTTTTTTCTTCAAAACTTTATTGGCAAAGAAGATTATTTTTCAGAACCTTAATAGACGGACATATGTCAAGTGATTTATTGCTGTTTCTTTTTATCTGTAGCATTTCTTAAGCACTGTTTTGTAACATAATGGCTCATATGAATGAGAACATGCATGCATGAGGTACAAATTTGAAGTTTACTTCTTCTAAAGCACATCATAGGGATCAATGGATATAAAATCAAAATAAGTCATGAAATACTAAGGGCTTTTCCAGGAAAAAATGTACAGGGGGGCAGGAACGCAAGTCAAAATTTAGGGTACAACCAAAATAATTTTAATTCTTTTTTCAGGTATAAGCAATAGGTACAGTTTAGTTTAACACCCCCCACCAAGGTAAAAATAAATAACTTGCATTCCTGCCCCCCTGTACATTTTTTTCTGGAAAAGCCCTAAAATAAAGTGTATGCTTCTATGGAATAAATAGAACTATAATAACATACAGCAAGTATATTGACTACTCTGCATGAAAACAAAAACTAGGAGAAATCATGATACTACACAAGACTTCAGCTTATGAGTTGCCTAAGTAATCCTCCAGAAATTTTGTTGAATTATTTAGCATTTCAGCAGATTCATTTAGCATTGAAACACTTAATGTGTTATTATATTATTATAACAAGCACTTAATTATAACATTTAGTAAATGTATACACTGTGAATATTTCATTCACCTAAATTACACATGGTACTAATCTATGCATGCATAATTTCATTATAAAAATATTTTCCATGACTTACATTGTTGTAAAATGTGTTGTTTCGGCTCAAGTTTTCTCATTCTTTTCAGTTTAAATCTAGAAATCTATTCTATTCAAATTGTTTTTGTTGTGCATTCCATTTGAAGTCAAAGCTTCTGATTGATTCACTTTACCAGTAAGTTTTTGTCAACCCAATCCTCTTGTTGAGTGATGATAATATGGGTTTTTGTAAACTTTTCATGTTATTTTATCTAGTGTATTGACAAAGTATTTGTTTTGACAATCTACATCTTTCCAACTACATGTATTTCCGAAATTGTCAAGACTTCTGTGTCAATAGAAATCTGTCTGAATTTGTGGTAATTATTGGTAAATTTAATTATGTACTTCTGATCATCACTCGTATATTGTGAACTTTAATCATTTTTCGAAATCTGATCCCTGACACATGTAAATATTCTTTTTTTTCCTTCTGCATTTGCCCCCAGCATAGCTATAAGAAAATCACTTTTAAGTTTTGCCAGCTGAATTCGGCATAAAAAAATGCTTGCTATGTTACTATATAAATTTTTGAAGGATAAGCAAACCCTTCTCAAAATAAGACGGCCTGGGGCTGGCAGGTTGCTGGTTATCTGATACCCATACTAAACTTTACATGACATTTAATATTCAACTACCATGCATCTTCTCTTACTAATAAATATACTTTAATCTGCATTCACTAGTTATCTACCTTTACAACACCAAAAATTCACTATCCAGGAAATTTGTTACAAATTCAGAAGTCATATCAAATAAAATACGTTGAAAACACAATTTTTGAAAAAGTTTTAAAATCATTGAAGATTTGCAATTGTAGTTCCAAACAAGAATTAAGCTTCAGGAATTTCCTTCACAGTGAATTTTTTTAATATACATACCAGAGTGAAAAGCAAACTGTTCTTTGGCATTTCCCGTGCTAGCATCCCAAATTATAGTTGTCTGAAAAATTAGAGATGAGAGAAGAAAGAATAAGAATTCTTATCTAACAAGTACCTACCGGAATGAAAAGCAAACTGTTGTGTAGCATTCCCTGAACTAGCATCCCATATAATTGTAGTCTGAAAAATTAAATAAGTGGCCATTTAATCCATGAAACTTAAAGGCCATTTCTTAATAGTCTCTTCCATAATTACTTTTTATGAAAAAAAATAATAAAACAGGCCCATGAAAATCAAATATGTACTTCATACAGAATTTTCCGCTTTCAACTAATAAATAATTAACTAAGATTAAAAAAAAATCAAAACCGGAGTTTAGAATCTTTTTCAAATTATATCATAATAAACATAACCAGTTTTGTAAATAAATGAGAAATTAGTTTCAGTTGATGAATACACAAAATTACTGGTATCATGACAAAAATATTTCTCGTCTAAGGACGAATTTATCTCAATTTGCTGATACATAAAGCTGCTTGCTCTATAAGATAAAACAAGATGTGTTTGTGAAACACTACATATGCCCCCAGATTCCGCAGTAAAATATATGAAAATACCCAATTTCACCCCTTCTTGACCCTATGACCTTGACCTTTGACCTAATTTTTATAGACGCCCATTAGAATCTTGGACATAACTTAGAATACAGTATGTCACCGATTACAAGTCATAGAAAGAGACCAGTGTGGACCAGATCAAAGGGTCCTATTTGTCACCCAGAGCTGTAGGGGGTGCTTTGCAGTGATATGTTCTTCTCTTAATAAAGTCAGAGGAGTGCTTTACAGTAATATGTTCTTCACTTAATAAAGTCAATTTAAAAGGTTTAACTTGTGATTAAAGATTTAATCATATAACGACCTAAACAAGGACATTATTTCACAATAAGACAAATGTACCAATAAGTATGATAGTTATCAGTATTGACTATAAAATGGCCTTGAAGTAAGTTAAATGGCATAGCCATCTGTCTTTGTTTGTCAAGTTAAAATAACTGGATCAATGTTAAAAGGTTTTCAAAAGTTGGTCAATATCTAGGTCATAATTCAGATCAAAATCAAAATATTAGATTTTCTCCAAAACAGATGTGTCAAATCAGAATATAGATAATTGATATTCAAGTTAATAAGAGTTTTCATTGGAAACTCAACAAGTCATTATATAGGACAAACTAGAGCTGTCGTCGAATGGCAACCAATTATGCCCCCGCTCACTGAACCCTGAATCAATATGGTAAGTGCAAATTTCAGTGAGTGTGGACACAATACAGGTGTGATTACAGTATACCGTATTCCTCGTATTAAGCACCCCTGCTGCTATAAGTGCCCCCACCCTTAATTTTGTTTGAAATCCTTAAGCGCCCCCTCAAAATTCTAGCTAAAAAAATGCAATTTCCGTATTTATTTTGTACGTTTTCCGTCATTGATTTGTTTTTCGTCAATTGTGCATGTGTATGCATCCAAATTTCTGGTTGTAATTAACGGAGTTATCATGTTTTTTGTTTCATTTCGGTATAAACAGCTGATAAGCCTTATTTTTTACTTCTGTCTTTACATGGGATACATTGTGTACTTATGACAAATCGAAGAATTTCGTTACAAGAGCTTCGTTTTGGAACCCGGTTTTTGTCCTACTTAATAAGCGCCCCCTTTTCAAATTTTCTAAGCAGCAACCATGTGGTAAGCCCTTAAATCATTTCTATGGGTGGTAGGCAACCTCCAGTCAAGAAATTTCCCCCCTTTTTTCAGCTTCCATGGCAACAGTAGCCGTTTTGAAAAACCTGGGCCCAAATTCATTTCTTTTGGTTCAAGGCAACCTTTTGGTGAAGTTTCATCCATTTCAGGGACATTTAATTTTCCCGCCTTTTTTGAGTTTCCATGGCAATGGCAGCCATTTTGAAAATTTGGAGCCAAAAATCCATTTCTATGGGTGCCAGGCAACCTTCCTGTAAAGTTTCATCAAATTTTAGGAACTTTAAATTTTTCCTGCCTTTTTTAAAAATTTCCATGGCAACGGAAGCCATTTTGTAATTTTGAGACCCAAAATCATTTCTATGGGTACAAGACGACTTTCCTGTAAAGTTTCATCGAATTTCAGGCACTTTGAATTTTCCTGCCTTTTTTCAGTTTTCATGGCAACCGCGGAAATTCTGAATATTCCAAAAGATGTGTATGTGTACATCTACTTATTGTAAGTTAGATTCCTTCCAAATAGTTGGAATTCTCTTGCAATGTGTCTGAATAACATCAAAAGTGGGATTTTTATTCATACGGACGGACGAACGAACAGATGGACAGACAAAGGTAAAACAATATGCCCCCCCCCCCGACTTTTAGTCGCAGGGGCTTAAAAAAATGTAAACAAGATGAGATATGCTGAAGAAGTCTTGTTGTCAAACTAGTTGTGTGTGCTAACTTATATCCTGACATAAATGACAGAAGCAATACTCGTAATAAAAGAAGGATTTCATCCTATTTACATAAAAGTTATATGTGTAAATCGAAGGTGTCATATCAAGTCAAGGTTTATCTATAACAGTATTGACAATAATATATCTAAAGGAAGTACTGTTAAAGGTAAGCCCATCTCTAAGGATGGTCAATTCCATTGACCAGAAATCACTAAGTATGAAAATACACTTTGCCTAGCTGTATAATTGTGTACATACCTTATCTACACCAGCACTTAGGATATAATTTCCTCTTTTATTCCACTTCAAAGCAAAAATAGGACCTTTGTGTTGTCCTAGTGTATTTACAAGTCGACCTGAAACATACAATCTATCAATGTACTAATCTTTATAAGTAATCACATTTGTTATGCTTTGTGACAGTGACTACAATGAAAATTCATTCATGAACCAAAAGAAATGAATTCAGGCCCAGAAGATTGGTCAATTGATGTTGAATGCCTTCACATAAGTATACCAGTTACTAGTTGAAGACCACATCACATTAAGTTAAGAATCTCACCAGTTACCATTGCTATGAAGTTTTAAGAATTTTTTGGTTGAAAATTGTGGTTTCTTGTATAGTCAAAATTGTGTTGTTTTTTTTTCCAAAATTTAACAATTACTTCTGATTGATTATTGGAAAATGACTGAATACCCCTGATGTTAATATTTTCCAAATCACATTATTTGTCTTCTCTGGATCAAGTTAAACAGACCTAGAACTAGGAACTAGGAAGACAATTAGCTATAAATTTATTTCTGATTAAAGTTGTATACTGTGAAAGTGCTTATATTCGTGGGTGTCAAATTTCGTTGTATTGCAATAAACTGTGGACACAGGATATGTCTCGCCTTTCCCATGCATCGCCTTTATTTGCACAATGATCTTCAGCAGCAGCCATGATACCAAATGTATCACTGATTAAAACTGATCACAATCGTGATAATGCAACTGCATACCAAAGATCAATGGGCTGATATGAGTGGTTGATGTTAAACGGACACAAGAAAAAACTTACATTTGATGAACAGTGCAAAATTTCAAAGTCAGCGGAGCATGACTGCAGGGGCATAGACATAAAACGCCACTGAAACTGAGCTGTACTGATGCTAATGTAAATGCATACCAAATATCAATGGTCAACTATGAGTGGTTGATGCTAAACAGACACACGAAAAAAGTTAAACATTTGAAAAAAACAATTCAAAATTTTGAAGTCAGTTAAGCATGACTGCGGGGGCATAGACATATAACACTACTAAAACTGAGCTGTACTAATGCTAATGCAACTGCATACAAAATATCAATAGGCTAGCACAGGTGGTTGATGTGAAACAGACCCAAGAAAAAACTTAAACAATTGTGGACACTGCCGCCGCCAACATGTATGTCTCGCTTTTTTCGACTTTCGTCGAAGGCTTGACAAAAATCATTGCTTGGAGAGTTTTTGAATTCATGGTTTGATGACATTTCCATTGCAAGTTATGTAAAAATTGGGATTTCATTGGGTTTTAAATTTTGTAGTTTCAGTCAACCACGAAATCCACAAAAATTGGAACCCCACAAATAATAGTACTTAATCAGTTATATAGTGGCCTCTTGAACCAAATCTATAGCCTATCTTTATTCTCATTGTAAAGGAGGTATTATGGTCATAGATCTCATTTTAAAGTTGGACATTTTCAACCTTTGTCAGAATTTCAAATAAACAGGAATATTCTCTATATCATTATATAAATATAGATCCCGTTCATTACCATATTTTATCCACTAGAGATAGTTAAATTTTAAAATTTTTAAATTTAACTATCTTAAGTGGATAAAATATGGTAATAATCGGGATAAAGTGGTGTAATATTTTTCTCTAATGATAGATGATAAACACCGAGAGTTGTATTCCGAATAGATTTCGCGGGAAATAGCACAGGGCTTTATTCAACATACTTTGAATAGAGAAAATTTAACGGGTCAAAACCGGTTTAAACTTGACAAAACATTAGAGAAAGTAAATTATAAGACAGCTTTGTATTATAATCCAAAACTGACCACAAGAAAGCCAATATCTTTTATAAAACCTTTGCTTTTTTGCCTATGAAAATGTGATGTTTTTAGACAAATTTGACATGCTAGTCCTAAAATATTTAAATGAACACCCTACACCATGCAGACCAAGGTCGACTTCGATTTGAAAAACTCGAGTAACTCGTTTACTAAGTCGCACGAATGTTTTATTGAAATACGCATGCGTACACGAGAACCAAATCAAATAGAAACTCTACAGTCGAGTTCAACTATCAAAATGGAAGGACAGCATTTTATTGTATACAATTTCATTAAAAATAAAATAGATATAGTTGTAGTTTTTCTTAATGCCTAGGAAAAAGATAAGAGCAGCATGTTTCTAATAAATTTATTCCTAGTTTTTATTTCCCCAGTTTTTTGGCTTCTGCTCAAAGGACTTTTTTCCATTTGAACATGACATTTCACTTAGGTAGAACCGATTCAAGAAATCTGTTCCCACTGCCAGTTTGTGACGTGTACATCTTTTGCAGCTTCTGTGTTAAAGGAAACACAGTGTAATCTAATGTGGAAGGAAACAGACAATAATTGTGACATTCATACACAATGTAGAATGTTTCATCTTTTTACAAAGGAACGGACAGATATTGATATAGAAGCAAACAATGAATCAGTCACAACATCACTGAATTTGATTGGTCAAAAAGGTCATATTTATTGAATCGACCCTATTTTGGTTGCAAACTTAGTACCCATTGGTAATTTATGTATTTCGGACAGAATATTTTTGTGGAATAGTTATCCGAGTGGTGATCCTCAGAATGGAAAGAATATCAATTTCAGTATTGAGCAAGCTGTTAAGGGTGTTTCGTCCCAATTTAAATATTTATTAAGAAAACCTAATATCTTGGCAAGATTAGGGTTCAGCCAATTTAAAAATCGATTGCCTTGTCAATCTGTTATCGTAAAGCATAAGAATAAAAATATAATTATTGCAAAGCTCTGTTCACTTCTCAATCTAAAATCGGGGATTGTCCTATATCCTATATTTGATCAAACATAACATTTATTGACGCAAAATTTACTTGTTCCATGTATTTTCTTCATAGTCATGTATAGCCAAATCCGAAAAGTACCACTTTGATTTAAATATCAGACGAAACCAATATCGATTCCAGGAATTTCTTGTTTCCTGTTCCAATTTATCATCATTTTACAAAATCAGAAGCATTATTAGTCCCGACTATAATTTAATAAGTCTAAATACGGAAAAAGCAATTTTAATTCTTTTGTTACCACTTTTTCTCTGCCATCTTGACTATTTACACTACTCGATTAAACCTGCCCCTGGTCTAGGTTGAACTCGAGTAGGGTCAAAAGGTCAAATTGATGACGTTGCAGAGTAACTCACATCGTTCAAATGGAACTCGAGTAACTAGAGTAACCCAGGGATGAGATTCATACATTTGATGACCCGCAGAAATAACCAGAAATCAGCCTGGCGGAAGTATAAAAATACATATAATAACAGAATCGGTCAGTATCGGACCCGCTGAAATCCGCGATTCCGCGGAAGTATCACATCCCTGGTAACCCGAGTTAAGCAAATCGAAGTCGACCCAAGTTATTATTGTTTTTGTCCATGGATATATATAGATTAGATAATTCTTAAAATTTTGGACTAGATATAAGTTCTGGTGTATACAGGTTGAAGGTTTGCTCATCTAGAATTGAAAACATTGAAACATGTGTATGTCAATTGAACCTGAATTTAACTGGGACCCTGCCAAAACTTAACATTCTACAAAATCTGTGTCATATCTTCCAACTTGCATAACCTGTCCAAATCAAACAAAATATTTCAGGTAAAAAAAGTTTGTTGAACTGTACAGTTTGTCAATCAAGATAAATTATTAAATATTTAAAATGCTTCTACGTTGTATAGATAAATGTAATGTCGCAAAATCAAGGAAAAAAAATCAATTAAAAAAATAAAGTGCTAATTCATGTTTTATTAATTGGATGACTATTCTTGGCTAGCATTCGGATATAGATGTCAAGTTAAATGTTTTACAAGGATATTAAATTTCTAAAATTATAAATTGACAATCATTCATGAATGTCAACACTGATTTAAAGAAATCCAGGTATGAATCATTGTCCTATTTTAAACCACACTGCAAACTTATCAACCTGACCTAGATCTAACCCGGATTTAATCAAAATTTCCAACCACATTCTTTACAGTTGGTACACATCTTAATTCAAAGTACAATAAAGTTAGGACACATGTATTTAATATTTCTAAAATTAAATCACTGCCTACAGGTATGCATAGAAATACCTGACAAGTTTAGTCCATCAGGAAGTGACGGCTTACTTAAAAAGATTCAATTTTTGGCAGTACAATACATAAACCAAGTGGAGGATATTTACATAAAAATGATATGATGTGTATTACTTGGTTACAAACAAAATGTTTGCAAAAACTAAAGCATATCTGCCAAATTTTGTTTTAAATATGAAGATTCATTATTTAATGCTTAGACACATGGGAAAAGGTGTCATAAATGGAAGTTTCATGTCATACAAAAATACCTTTCCAAGAACAAAGAAATAAATCCACACTGAAATATGATTTTTTCCCCTGGTGTCTGTGATGTGTAAATCCTGATGTGAGCTTTATCGTCTTTATAAAAGGCACCCCCATTTTATAACCAAATATTAGATACTATATAACCATATTGAAACAGGATCAAATTGTTCATCAGTCAATAAACTTAGGGACACAAAATATATACAAACCATCTGTACTCCATATTCTGGCATAACCATCATAGGATCCTGTGGCCAACAATGTCCCTTCACACTGAAAAGATAAACAGTGGTATTTGTATAATAAATAAATTGCCTTTGAATGAAGTGATAAATATATTTTTTTTAAATCATCAATGTCAAAAATGGATGATGGCAACTTAAACAAATTTTTGTATTGTAGTGAAAACAGGTGCATTCCAACCCCAATACAAGCTCTTAATTACAATTTTCTGCGATGTAGCAAATTGTTTTTTTTCTTAACTAGTAAATTTTTGGTACAGTTATATAGTAAACATACCAAACCCACAATAAACAACCTACACAAAATGTTTAATCCAATTCTCTTCAACTAGAAGTGGGGTGTGCCATTATGGATACAAAATATTTATAGTTTCTGTATTGAATTCTGCCATACGGATGTTGAATCTATTGATTTTGAAGCCTCAAAAGACTAGACAAAGTGATATCAACAAATACATGTTATTTATTCAATCTTTTTACAAACACAATAAAGGTGTGGTATAAATTTTAAGTCAGTTAGTTACAATGCATAAAATCTCTTATATCCACTTTTCTGAACTGTGAAAAGAAGAAGGTGCATCGGTGGTGTTTTACACAAAGTGAGCAATCTTCATCTGCATCATGGAAATAAAAAGTCATGAAATTTTGTCTGAAGTAATTTTATAACCAGACTTGTATGTTTGGCAGCTTTTAACAAGTTCACATTCAATTAAGTCATTTCTAATGAAAGATGGGGTAATGTGTACTTATCTCAGATTCTTTACTTGATAAATGACCAATCTGAACTGATTATTTTTATGATTCAAGGACAATAATCATGACAAACCTTCACAAATAGCCTGGCATCATATTGAAAGTATGTTAAAGGAGACAGGGACACTAGAGGTTTTTAAGAATTGAATGCATTATTTTGAAGTTTCATTGTGGTATGAAAGTGTTGACCGAAGAACATTTTTAATGAAGGGCGGTGTGTTGAAAATGTGCGCTCGGTCAATACTTTCATAATCCCTATAAACTTAAAAATAATGCATTCAATTCTTATACTTAAATTTTAACCGAAATATAAAAAATACAATTTATTTACAGGAAAGTACATCATGTACATTGGGATTCTATTTTTACAAATTCCTCCGCCACGTTAACATGTGGTCAAATGTGTTTCATGGGAATTGCAAAGTGATTGGTGTTCACCTATCAAGTTGACGGAATTCAAATGAATATGCATGAAATGTAATTATAAGGACAATGAAATCATATTTAACAGATTAAATAGGTTATATCTCACAAGCATCAAAAACTATGAAGGCAAATACATTCACATGTATGCAATTTTAATACTGTAAACACATTAATTTTCATTGTGCAGTAATTTTTGCTATTTTCCCGGTTGGCTCTGGAACGCGAAATAAAAGTACCAGTGAAAATATGATTTTGTGTTGAAAAAGCCTTTTTAACAATGAAAACCCTGAAAATTGATACCTGCAATATGTCGATCTTTCACAAACCACAATAAAGGGCTACGCCGAGCGCAGCATGATACGACCGCAGCATGTCAACCACTGAAATTTCAACAAAAGTAGTTTAAAGTGAATGTGGACACAGTAAAGAGCTTGACAAAATAATTAGATGGACACAAAAAGAAGCTTGACACAGTTATTAGCTAGAAACAAAATAG